>RCUC01132628.1:0-43761 GCA_003697995.1 Taxidea taxus jeffersonii
CAAATAAATAAAATCTTAAAAAAAAAAAAAAAGAAAAGAAAAGAAAACCACAGCCTTAGAGAAACTATTTACAAAGCATTTACCTAACAAAGGACTAGTATCCAGGGCATATAAGGGCGTTCTGCAATTAAAAAAAAGGGGGGGGGGGCGCCTGAGTGGCTCAGTGGGTTAAGCCTCTGCCTTCGGCTCGGGTCATGACCCCGGGGTCCTGGGATCAAGCCCCACATTGGGCTGTCTGCTCCTCGGAGAGCCTGCTTCCTCCTTTCTCTCTTTCTGCCTGCCTCTCTGCCTACTTGTGATCTCTCTCTGTCAAATAAATAAATAAAATCTTTAAAAAAAAAAAAAAAAAAGACAGGGAATAAAGAAAGAGAAAAAGGAGTGAAGGAAGGGAAAGGGCTAAAGGTCTGAGCAAACTCTTCCCAAAAGAAAAGACAGGAATGGGGGACGCCCAGGTGGTTCAGTTGGTTAAACAGCTGCACTGAGCTTGGGTCCTGATTACCGGGTCCTGGATTGAGTCCCGCATCAGGCTCTTGCTCGGCAAGGAGCCTGCTTCTCCTCTGCCTCTGCCTGCCACTCTGCCTGCTTGTGCTCTCTCTCTGACAAATAAATAAAATCTTTTAAAAAATAAATAAATGGTCAATAAGCAAATTAAAATGTGCTCAACATTACTAGTCAGTACAAAAATGTACAATAAAGGCACAATAATACCACTTCTACTTAAGGTCAAGAAAAAGGGGCCAGGGGCGCCTGGGTGGCTCAGTGGGTTAAGCCGCTGCCTTCAGCTCGGGTCATGATCTCAGGGTCCTGGGATCGAGTCCCGCATTGGGATCTCTGTTCAGCAGAGAGCCTGCTTCCCTCTCTCTCTCTGCCTGCCTCTCTGCCTACTTGTGATCTCTATCAAATAAATTTAAAAAAAAAAAATTCTTTAAAAAAAAAAAAAGAAAGAAAAAGGGGCCAGATTCTGCCTTCTGCATGAAATAACAAAATGTATGAAACAACAGCCCATAAGATTTTGGACAAGTAATGAAAGACAGTAATTCTGGGAAACAAGAAACAACAGAGGCCAAACATTTGCCCAGCTTACTGCCTTGAGAGTTTCCAAGCCATGGAACAGGGAGAAGGAACCCAGGCAGAGCATGTGTTCTCCCCAAATTGAAGAACTAGAACTGGGAGTCCAAGGAAGCCAAGGTGGCTACAGGTCACAAGGGAGACCAGCACTGAGTAGAGCTGAAGAGAGAGAGAGAGAGAAATGAAGAGGTCTACAGAGGCTTATCCTAGAAAACGCTGAGTGAGAAATCAGCACTTGCATGTGAGAGAACTATTGAAGGCCAAGGACAGGACCACCAGATGATTTAGAAATAACAGCACCAGAACTCACACAAGGATGTAAATAATGCTTATTCCCAACAACCAGCATTAAAAAAAAACAACAACAACTAATAATTAATACTGCATCAGAGAACTAAGAAGGATTATGCCTCAGAAAGAGATAAAAGTTAACCCTACACTAAACAGAGCTCTGGTCTATCCAAACAAATCATATAAGCAAGATCCAAAAGGGACAAGCTTTTCTAATAACTTAACCATGTCACAGAACAAAGTACAAAAGTATTTTTAGGCATACTAAAATAGAGACATAACAAGATAAAATTCACAATTACTAAAAATCAATACAAACTTAAAAGACATACACAGACGCAACAAATTACACCCAACAATGAAACAAAAACCAGTCAGTCAAACCAATCTTGAAATGACAGGTAACAGAATCAGAACACAAATCCTATAAAACAATTACAGTGAATACATTCCATACATTCAAAAATCTGGAAAAAAAATATTAAATATTGTTAAGCAGAAATATGAATAAAAATTTTTTAAACTTTAAACTTCTAGAAATGAAAATTATAAGGTCAAAGACGAAAAACATACCATGAGATTTACAGCATAAGAACTCAAGTTAATAGCTAACCAAAATAAAACACACAGAAAAACTACTTTAAAAAATGAAAAGGGGACGCCTGGGTGGCTCAGTTGGTTAAGCGGCTGCCTTCGGCTCAGGTCATTATCCCAGAGTCCTGGGATCGAGTCCCACATCGGGCTCCTTGCTCAGCAGGGAGCCTGCTTCTCCCTCTGCCTCTGCCTATGCTTGCTTGCTCTCTCTCCCTCTCTCTCTGTCAAATAAATAAATAAAATCTTTAAAAATAATAATAAAAAAATAAATAAATAATGAAAAGAGAATGGGGTCCTTGGCTGACTCAGTCAATATAGCATGTGACTTTTGATCTCAGGGTCATGAGTTCAAACTCTCAGTTGAGCATACAGTTTACTTAAAAAAAAATTCATAGAGTATAAATCAGTTTTAAGGTAACTTCAAAAGCCAAATATATTTGTATTTGGATCAACTGAAGAAGAGATAATAGAGGGGAAAAAAAATGGACATTGGAAAAAATGTTAACAATTGGCCACATTTCATGATATCATAAACACATAGAACAAAGCACCCTTTAAATAAACACGGAGCGATGAAACATTAAAAAATGTAAACTGTGTCAACTATACCCAAAGAAAGAAATGTAAACTAAAACATATGATTAAATTGCCAAAAATCAGAGATAAAAAAATTCTTTAATAAAATAGCCAGAGAAGGGGCGCCTGGGTGGCTCAGTGGGTTTAAGCCTCTGCCTTTGGCTCAGGTCATGATCTCAGGGTCCTGGGATCAAGTCCCGCATCGGGTTCTCTGCTCAGCAGGGAGCCTGCTTCCTCCCCTCTCTCTCTGTCTGCCTCTCTGCCTACTTGTGATCAGTCAAATAAATAAATAAAATCTTTAAAAAATAAATAAATAAAATAGCCAGAGAAAATTACATCACAAAGAATGAAAAAAAGTTAAAGTGGTTATATTAATATCACATAAAGTAGACTTAAAAATCAGTATTATCGGGACACCTGGATGACTCAGTTGGTTAAGCAGCTGCCTTCGGCTCAGGTCCTGATCCCGGCATCCTGGGATGGAGTCCCACATTGGGCTCCTTGCTCGACAGAGAGCCTGCTTCTCCCTCTGCCTCTGCCTACCACTCTGTCTGCCTGAGCTTGTGCGCGCTCTCTCTCTCTAATTAATTAATTAATTAATTAATTTTTAAAAATCAGTATTATCAAGGAAAATGAGCATCGGGGTGCCTGGGTGGCTCAGTCGGTTAAGTTTCTGCCTTCAGTTCAGGTCATGATCCCACGGTCCAGGAACTGAGCCCCACATCAGGCTCCCTGCTCAGGGGGGAGTCTGTTTCTGTTTCTCCCTTGGCCTCTCTCCCGGTTCATGCTCTCTTTTTCTCTCTCTCTCTCTCAAAAAAAAAAAAGGATCATTTCACAAAGATAAAGGATTTAATGCAGGTGAATTTTATATGTATTTTTTTAAAGATTTTATTTATTGTCAGAGAGAGAGCTCAAGCTGAGGGAGTTACAAAGAGAGGGAGAAGCAGGCTTCAGGCTGAGCAAAGAGCCCGATGCAGGACTTGATCCAAGGACACTGGAATCACGACCTGAGCCAAAGGCAAATGCTTAACCAACTAAACCACCCAGGCATCCCTCCACTGTGTATTTAAAGAGTTTAATACATCTTCTTCTCAAAATATTACAAAAATACAAAAACAAGAGGAAAGAAAATTTCCAAATTTATTCTATGAGGCCAGCATTACTGATACCAAAACCAGATAAAGACACTGCAAGAGACCTGCAAGCCACTATCTCTAATGAATATGAAAGCAAACACCCTCAACAAAACATTAGTAAACTGAATCCAACAATACATTAAAAAGAAGCATTCACCATGACCAAGTGGGATTTACTCCTGGGATGCAAGTATAGTTCAGTATTTCCTAATAAATCAATGTGATATATCATATTAACAGGAGAAAGGATAAAAACAACATGACTATCTCAACAGATGCAGAGAAAGCATTGGACAAAGTACAATATCCATTCATGATAAAATCCCTCCACAAAGTAGCTGTTCAGGGAACATATTTCAGCATTATGAAGACCATATATGGCAACCCAATTGCTGGCATCGTAGCCAACGGTGAAATACTGAGAGCTTTTCCTGTAAGATCACAGACTGAGATAAGTATGCTTACTGTAACCACTTTTATTCAACATAGTATCAGAACTCCTGGCTGCAAGTAATCAGACACGAAAAAGAAATAAAGGGTGCCTGGGTGGCTCACTCAATTAAGTGGCTGCCTTTGGCTCAGGTCCTGATCCTAGCATCCTGGGATCAGTCCCACATCTGGCTCCTTGCTCAGCAGGGAGCCTGCTTCTCCCTCTGCCTGCTGTTGCCCCCTGCTTATGCACTCCCACCGCTCTCTCCAACAAACAGAATCTTTTAAAAAAAAAGAAGAGGGCTCCTGGGTGGCTCAGTCATTAAGAATCTGGCTTCGGCTCATGATCCCAGTGTCCTGGGACAGAGCCCCACATCAGACTCCCTGCTCTGAGGGAAGCCTGCTTCTCCCTCTCCCAGTCCCCCTGCTTGTGTTCCCTCTCTCGCTGTATCTCTCAAATCAGTCAATAAAATATTTAAAGAAGAAGAAGAAAGAGAGAGAGAGAAAGAAAAAAAAAAAGAAAGAAAGAAAACAGAAGAGAAAAAGAGAAAGCACCTCAGGGCACTTAGGTGGCTCAGTTGGTTAAGCATCTGCCTTCGGTTCAGATCATGATCCCAGAGTTCTGGGATCAAGCTGAGTGAGGCTCCCTACTCAGAGGGAACTCTGCCTTCTCACTGTCCCTCTGCTCCTCAACCAGCTTGCACCAGAGCTTGCCCTCTCTCTCTCTCTTGCTCATTCCCTCTCTCAAATAAATAAATTATTTAAAAAAGAAATAAAAAGCATCCAAATAGGTAAGGAAGAAGTAGAAGTGTCACTAAGAAAATTTTCTAAAGACTCCACCATAAAACTGTAAGAACTGATAAATTTGGTAAATCAGAAGATTAAAAATTATTATCTAGAACAATAGTTGCATTTCTATACATTAATAATAAAGAAGCAGAAAGAAATTTTTAAAAATAATCCCATTTACAATTACACCAAAAATAAAATACCTAGGAATAAACTTAATGAAGGAGGTAAAAGAATTGTACTCTAAAAACTATAAAACACTGATTAAAGAAACTGAAAACATAAAAAATGGAAAGATATTCCATGCTCAAAGAATGGAAGAATCAATATTGTTAAAATATCCACATTATCCACAGCAAGCTATACTCCCTAACAAAATACCAACATTTTTCACATAACTACAATAAAACTAAAATCTGTATGGAACCACAAAAGACTCCAAATGGTCAAAGCAATCTTGAGAGAAAAAAAAAAAAAAAAACAACAAAGTTGAAGGTATCTATCACAATTCCAGACTTCAAGATATACAATGTTATAATAATCAAAACAGTATGGTACTGGTACAAAAACAGACACATAGATCAGTGGAACAGAAGAGAGAGCTCAAAAATAACCCAAGCTTTTATGGTCAATTAATCTACAACAAAAGAAGTAAGAATATAACAATGAGGAAAAGACAAATGGCGCTGGGAAAACTGGACAGATACATGCAAAAGAACAAAATTGACCTCTTTCTTAGTCACACACAAAGATAAACTCAAAATGGGTTAAAGACCTAAACTCGAGACCTGAAACCAGAAAACTCTTCTAAGAAAACACTGGCAGTTAATATCTTTGACATTAGCCATAGAAACATTTTTTTAGATACGTCTCCTCAGGCAAAAAAAAAAAAAGGCAAATATAAATAAAAATAAAATAAAAACAAAAATAAACTTTGGGACATCAAAATAAAATGATAAAATGCTTGGGGCGCCCACCTGGGTGGCTCAGTGGGTTAAAGCCTCTGCCTTCGTTCGGCTCAGGTCATGATCGAGCCCTGCATTGGGCTGTCTGCTCAGCGGGAAGCCTGCTTCTCTTCCTCTGTCTCTCTCTCTCTGCCTGCCTCTCTGACTACCTGTGATCTCTATCTGTTAAAATAAATAAAATAAAATCTTTAACAAAAAAAAATAATAATTAATAAAATAAAATAAAATGCTTTTGCACAGCTAAAGATAACCTCAACTAAAGAAAAAGGCAACCCACTGAATGGGAGAAAATATCTGCAAGAACTTACACAACTCAACACCAAAACAACTGATTAGAAGTGGGAAGAAGCCCTGAATGGCCATTTCTCCAAAGGAGACATACAGATGGCTGACAAACACATGAAAAAATACGGAATATCATTCATCAGCACAGAAATGCAAATCAAAACCACAATGAGAGAGATATTACCTCATACCTGTCAGAATGGCTAAAATCAAAAACACAAGAAACAAGAATTGGTGAAGATGTGGAGGGAAAAAAAAAACTCATACATTGCTGATGGAAAGGCAAATTGATGCAGCCACTATGGAAAATAGTATGAAGGTCTCAAAAAGTATCATACAGTTCAGTAATTCCATTTCTGGGTATTTACCCAAATAAAATAAAAATACTAATTCAAAAAGATATGTGGGGAAAAAATGATACATGCAACTCTATGTTTACAGCAGCATCATTTACCATACCCAAGATATGTAAGTAACCCACACGTCCACAGACAGATGAATGGATAAAGGGGTGTGTGTGTGCGCGCGCGCGCGCGCGCAATGAAATATTACTCAGCCATAAAAAAAAAGAATGAACTCTTTCCATTTCCAACAACATGAAAAAACCTGCAGAGTATAATGCTAACTAAAATAAGTTAGACTAGAAAACACAAATACTATGATTTTGCTTTCATGCAGAATCTAAAAAATAAAACAAAAGAATGAATAAACAAAGCAGAAACATCCATAAAACAGACCCATAGAAAACTGGTAGTTGCCGGAGGGGTGGAGGGATGGGTAAACAGATTAAGGAGATTAACAGTAAAGGGGACCTAGGGCACCAGTTAAGCCTCTACTGGGATTGAGCCCCACGCTGGGCTCCCTGCTCAGCAGGTAGTCCGCTTCTCTCCCTCCCTCTGCCTCTCTCCCTGACTGTGCTCTCTCTCTCTCTCCTGCCCTCTCAAATAAATATATAAAAATCTTAAAAAAAAAAAAAAAAGTACACTTATCTTCTTTTTAAAGATTTTATTTATTTGAGAAGAAGAGAGAGGGAGAAAAAGAGCAAAAGCACAAGAGCAAGGAGAAAGAAATGCAGATCCCCCACTGAGGAAGGAACCTGACTCAGGACTCCTTAGCTGAAGGCAGACGCTTAACTAACTGAGCCACCTAGGCACCCCCAAAGGTACACTTATCTTGATGAGCACTCAGAAATGTATAGAATTGTTGAATTATACTGTGCATCTGGAACTTGCATAACACCGTATGTTAATGATACTTCAATAAAAATTTAAAAGTAAAAATCAGTATTATCAGGAAAAAAGAGGCTCACTTTACAAACATAAAGGGTTTAACTCGTTAAGAAAATACATAAATCCTCAACATTATTCACCTAATAACACCTACAAAACAAAACCTCATTTGGAAATTTCAATAAACTTCTGTCAATTCACAGAACAAGTAAATAGAAAATCAGTTAAGAATATACTAAACATGGGCACAAGGTGGCTCAGGCAATTAAGCATCTTCCTTTGGTTCAGGTCATGATCCTGGAGTTCTGGGATTGAGCCCCGCATAGGGCTCCCTGATCAACCAGGAGTCTGCTTCTCCCTCTCTCTATGCCCCTCCCCCTGCTTGTGCACTCTTTCTCTTTCTTAAATAAATCTTTTTTTTTTTAAGATTTTATTTATTTGACAGAGAGAGACCATGAGAGAGAGGGAATACAAAGCAGGGGGAATGGGAAAGGGAGAAGCAGACTCCCTGCTGAGCAGAGAGCCTGATGCGAGGCTCCATCCCAGGACCCTGGGATCATGACCTGAGCTGAAGGCAGACACTTAACAACTGAGCCACCCAGGCACCCCTAAATAAATCAAATCTTTAAAAATGCATATAATAACCTTCAACGGTATTATCAACCAGAAGAATATCAGCAAACAAATTGACATTAATGATATTTACAGAACACTCTACACAAACTAGTAAAATATACATTATGTTCAAGGACATATGGAAGATTCACCAAGACAGATCTACATCCAGGCCATGAAACAACTCTTAATAAATTTTAAAGGTTTCAAGTAATACAAAACGTTTTCTCTGACCAGTGAGTCAAAGAAGAAATCAAAAGAGAAAACAGGAAACTATTTTTAAATGAATTAAAATGAAAATAAAACTTACCAAAATTTGTGGAAGGCAGTTAAAGCAATAATTGAGGGGGAAATTTATAGCACTAAATGCCTATGTTAGAAAAGAAAACTCAAATCAATGACTTCACCTTGTACCTGAAGAGATTAGAAGGACAAAAACAAAAAACAAAACAAGAAATAAAGATCAGAGCAGAAATCAATGAAATATAAATAAAAAACAATAGGGCAAACTCACTGAAATCAAAGACTAGACTTCCTCCATTTACTGAATGATGGAGATGTACTTTTCCCACTTACAAAATACAAATAAAAACTGGACATTATGAACAAAACAAATACATTCTGAAACATGTTAAGAAGGCAAATTAGCTAGAAACCACGGGACCCAAGGAATAACATGGCAGTGAGGTTACCCAGGTTTTCTTTTTGCCTAGTATATCCCACTCCCGGGATGTTAAGAATTCAGCAACCTAGAAGCACCAAGCATAGACCCTACACCAAAAAAGCTCAAACAAAAGGCTTCCTGTTTGTCTGTCTAGACAAACAACTAGGAAGGAATCATAATTAGCTACGAAGGAAAACTTTTAGACAGTAGATACTCTACCTAGCTTAACACCACAAAAAAAAAAAAAAAAAATGATCCCACCCACTCCTGCAACGTTCAGGTGGAGAACCCAGACATCCACTCTTGTGAGACTATGAGTCATCCCCAAGACTACCGCTGGGGGTAGTTTAAGAGCAGAATTTTCAGCTTCACTTGTTAATAAAGAGCATGTCCCCCCCCATGGAGACAACAAGGGAAGCCTGGACTTCTGAAGGTACTGCAAGGAGCTAGGGGTTTCACCAACACAGAGTGGTTAAGTGAGGCCACACCTACCATGCAGATCAGGTATAAAGCCATAATTCACAACTCTGTTCAGCACTGACAAGCAGCTTCCCTCAAATGTCAACAAAGGCCCAACAGGGAACATGAACTTTATCCCACACCTGGAAAAAGGATACAACACCCACAACTCCTCCTGTTAGGCAAGTGTCAGAGAAGCCAGCTAAAACAGGTTCATGTAAGATGCAAAGTCCCATAGCATAACACAAAAATTTCAGGTTTCAATCAAAAACCATTTGTCATAACAAGAACCAGAAGATCTCACTGAATGAAAAAGACAATCAGGGGCGCCTGGGTGGCTCAGTGGGTTAAAGCCTCTGCCTTCGGCTCAGGTCATGATCTCAGGGTCCTGGGATCAAGCCCCACATTGGGCTCTCTGCTCGGCAGGGATCCTGCTTCCCTTCCTCTCTCTCTCTGCCTGCCTCTCTGCCTACTTGTGATCTCTGTCAAATGAATAAATAAAAAATCTTTAAAAAAGAAAAGAAAAAGACAATCAATAGGTGCCAACACTGAGATATTTGTAATTTTAATATCTGACAAATGCTAGTAACTATCTAATTAAGATTTTAAAGCAGCTATAATAAAAATGACTCAACAGGGCTGCCTGGGTGGCTCAGTCCATGATCCCAGGTCCTGGGATTGAGCCCCAAGTCAGCCTCCCTGCTCAGCAGGGAGTCTCTGCTTCTCCCTCTGCCTGCTGCTCCCCCTGATTGTTCTCTCTCTCTCAAATAAATAAATAAAATCTTCTAAAAAATAAAATTTAAAAAAATTTTTTGTTTAAATGACTCAATAAAGGGCACCTGGCTGGCCTAGTCAGTAGAATACATAACTCTTCATCTCAGGGTTTTAAATTCAAGCCCCACACTGGGTATACAGATTACTTAAAAATGAAGGATTTTTTTTAAATGAAGGATTTTTAAAAAATTTTTTTTTAATTTTTTTGTTCTTCCCTTCATGGAAGCCTGGGTGGCCAAGTCGTTAAGCATCTGCCTTTGGCTTGGGTCATGATCCCAGCCCCACATCAGGCTCCCTGGCAGGGAACCTGCTTCTCCCTCTCCCACTCCCCTAGCTTGTGTTCCCTCTCTAGCTGTCTCTCTCTCTCTCTCTCTCTCAATCTGTCAAATAAATAAATAAATAAAATTTTCTTTAAAAAAAAAAAAAATTCCATGAGCAATTACAAACACAGAAAAGAAATCTAGAAGGCCTCAGCAAAAATGAAAATATATAAATAAAAAAAAATTAAAAAATTAAAAAATAAATAAAAAAATGAAAATATAAAGAACCACATGGAAATTTTTAGAACTGAAAAGTACACTATGCAAAATAAAGAGCTCAATGCAGACCTCAAAAGCAGCATCAAGGAAAGAGAATAAAAGAATCCATGAACTAGAAGATATAACAATGAAAATCACTCAATGTAAGCAACAGAGAGAGAGCGGGGGGGAAAAAAAAAAAAGAACAGGGGCATCTGGGTGGCTCAGTGGGTTAAAGCCTCTGCCTTCAGCTCAGGTCATGATCTCAGGGTCCTGGGATCAAAGCCCTGCATCCAGTCCTGCATTGAGCTCTCTGCTCAGTGGGGAACCTGCTTCCCTCCTCTCTCTCTGCCTGCCTCTCTGCCTACTTGTAATCTATCAAATAAATAAATAAAATCTTAAAAAAAAAAAAAAGAACAGACCCTCAAAGATCTTTGGGACTATAATAAATAATCTTAACATTTTTGTCATGAGTGTCTCAGAAAGAAGAGGAGAAATAAAGTGAGACTGAAAAAGTACTCAACTAAATCATGACTGAAAAATTCCATTTTGGTGAGTCATGAAACTACAAAATCAAGAAGCTGAGCAAACGTCAGGAGAGTTAATTACAAAGACATATACTCCTAAACACATCCTAAATTACACTTCTGAAATCTAAAGACAAGAAAGATACCTTGAAAGCAGCAAGAGAAAAACATTTTACTTATAGAAAAAAATAATTTGAGAGCAAATTTCTCATCAGAAACCACAGAGGCCAGAGAAAATGACACAATAATGAAAGAGGAAGCTGTAAGGAAAATGAAAAAAATATAATGAACTGAATGAAAATAAAAATACAACATAATAAAATTTTCCAAAAAGATTTTATTTATTTGACAGAGAGGGATCATAAGTAGACAGAGAGGCAGGCAGCGAGAGAGGAGGAAGCAGGCTCCCCACTAAGCAGAGAGCCGGATGCAGGGCTCAATCCCAGGACCCTGAGATCATGATCTGAGCCAAAGGCAGAGGCTTAATTTACTGAGCCACTCAGGTGCCCTAACATAATAAAATGTATGTAACATAGCTAAACCAATGATAAGACAGAACTTTGTAACAATGCAGAGAAAAGTGGGAAAGTCCCAAATAAATAATGTAAGTCTCCACTTCAGGAAAAAAAAGAACAAAATAAACCCAAAGCAAGCAGAAAGCAGGTAAAAATAAATAGAAGAGCAGAAACCAGTGAAATTTAAAATAGAAAAAAATAAAGTCAACAAAACAAGGAGCTGCTTCTTTGAAAAGATCAATAAAATTGATAAACCTCTAGCAACACTGACAAAGAAAAGGAGAGAAGACAGATCACTATCAGAAATGAAAGAGGGACTATCCATACTGATCCTGTAGGCACCAAAGAATAAGGGAATACTACAAACAACTTCACACACATAACTCTTAGCTTAGATGAGATGAATCTCTTCCTTGAAAAACACAAGCTACTCCAACTCACCAATTATGAAACTGGTAATATGAAGAGCCCTGTAACTTATTTTTTTCCTTAAAGTTATTTTTTTTTTTTTTTAGTAATCTCCACACCCAACATGGGGCTTGAACTCATGACTGAAATCAAGAGTTGTATGCTCTTCCAAATGAGAGAGCCAGGTACCCCTAGCCCTGTAACTATTTCTAAATTTTAATTTTTACTGTAAAAACAACCAAAAAGGAAATATAAAAATCCAGATAGTTCCAACCCACTATCTAAGGAATCCCAATTCTATACAATCTCTTCCAGAAAACAGAAAAAGTAGAAACATTTTTCCCAACTCATTCTATGAAGCTAGTTATTATTCCCACTATCAAAACCAGAATATGAAAACTACAGACAACAGCTCTCACAGACACAAAATTTCTTAACAAAACATAAATGCAATCCTGTAATATATAAAAAAAGAGTTATGTGCCATATCAAGTGGAGCTTACTTCACTTAAGTCAATTCAGAATCAAAGAAAGTAATCTACCATATTAACAGGCTAAAGGAAAAAAAGTGCATCTATTAATGACAGGAAAAGCACCTAACAAAACTCAGCACTCATTCATGATTTTTTAAAATAAATAAACAAATAGGGGCGCCTGGGTGGCTCAGTGGGTTAAAGCCTCTGCCTTAGGTTCAGGTCATGATCCCAGGGTCCTGGGATCAAGCTCCACATCGGGCTCTCTGCTTGGTGGGGAGCCTGCTTCCTCCTCTCTCTCTGCCTGCCTCTCTGCCTACTTGTGATCTCTGTCAAGTAAATAAAAAATCTTTTAAAAAAATAAATAAACAAACTAAGGAAAATAGGAATAGAATACAGGTAAACTTCATACAAACATACAAAAAACCTACAGTTAAACATCCTACTTAGTGGTTTTCATCAAAGAGTGAATGCTTTCCCTAAAGATCTTAAATCTATACCATGCTGAAATTTCTAGCTGCAACAATTAGGCAAGCAATAAAGACATTCAAATTGAAAAGGAAGAAATAAAAATAACCCTATCTGCAGATGACAAAATTACCTACCTAGAAAATCTCATGGAATCTCTAACAAAACTCCTAGAATTCATGAGTGAATACACCAAGATTGCAGGATCCAAGATAAATAAAAAAAAAATTAACTGCTACTCTAATACACTACCAATAAATAACATAAATACCAAAATTAAACATATATTTATATATAATACATATATTAATAAAATATATATAATTAAACATACAATACCATTTTCAATTACTTCCAAAAAAATTAAATACTTAGGTATAAATCCACAAAATATGTGTAAGACTTATAAGCTGAAAACTACATAAAAGTGCCAAAAGAAATAAACGATCTAAATAAACATACTATGTTAATGGATGAGAAGACTCAATATAGTAAACATGTCAATTCTCCACAAATTGGTATTTGGGTTTAATGGTCTCCTATCAAAATCGTAACAAAGGTTTTGGCTATGTACAGAGAAGTTATTCTAAAATACATATTTAAGGGGTGCCTGGGTGGCTCAGTGGGTTAAGCCTCTGCCTTCCGCTCAGGTCATGGTCTCAAGGTCCTGGGATTGAGCCCCGTATCGGGCTCTCTACTCAGCGGGGAGCCTGCTTCTCTCTCTCTGTCTGCCTCTCTGCCTACTTGTGATCTCTCTCTCTCTGTCAAATAAATAAATAAAATCTTTAAAGAAATAAAATAAATAAAATAAAATATATATTTAAAAACCAAAAACACAAAGAAACTAGAAAGCCAAAACAATTTTGTGAAATAATAAAGTAGTATCATCCATATGATTCAAGAAGCATCTCACACAGTAATTAAGACAGTTGGTACTGCCAGAGAGACAGCATAGAGATCAATGTAACAGAACAGAAAACCCAGAAATATACTCGAAGATTCCCAGCTGATTTTGGACAAATGTGCAAGAGCGATTCAATGGAAGATGGATTTTTCAACAAATGGTTGCCACTGGAATATTTGGAAATGTCCAGGCAAAGAGACAAGGCGGGGGGGGGGGGGGGAAGCCTCACACCTTATATAAAAATTAACTCAAGAGGGGGCGCCTGGGTGGCTCAGTGGGTTAAAGCCTTTGCCTTCAGCTCGTGTCATGATCCCAGGGTCCAGGGATGGAGCCCCACATCGGGCTCTCTGCTCAGCAGGGAGCCTGCTTCTCCTTCTCTGCCTGCTGTTCTGCCTACGTGTGATCTCTCTGTCAAATAAATATTTAAAATCTTTAAATAAATAGGATATATAGATAGCCAATAAACACATGAAAAGATGGCCAACATCATCAGAGATTAGGTAAATACAAATTAAAATCACAACATGTCACTATATACCTACCAAAATTACTAAATAAAAATAACAGTGACAAAAAGAAAAAAAAAAGAACAGTTACAATGCCACATGCTGGTAAGGATGCCAAAAAACTGGCTTGCTCAGATTTCTAGTAGAAATGTAAATGGTACAGTCACTGTGGAAAATGCTTCCGCAATTTTTTTAAAGATTTTATTTATTTATTTGAGAGAGAGAGAGAGAGTGCACAAGTAGGGGGAGAGGTTGAGGGAGAAGCAGACTCCCCACTGAGCAGGGAGCCCAACATGCAGCTCAATCCTAGGACCCTAAGATCATGACCTAAGCCAAAAGCAGACTTAAGAAACTGAGCCATCCAGGTGCCCCCAAAGAGCACCTGACTCTTGATCTCGGGTTCATAAATTTGAGCCTTACATTGGGTACAGAGATTGTTAAAATAAAAACTTGAAAAAAAATTGCATTTATCAGGGTGCCTGGGTGACTCAGCTGGTTAAGCACCTGACTCCTGATCTCAGCTCAAGTCTTGATCTCAGGGTCATGAGTTCAAGCCCTACATTGGGCTCCCCACCTACTAAAAAATAAATAAATAATTACACTTGTAATAGTGTCAAAAAAAATTTTTTTAGGAATAAATTTATCCAAAGAGGCAAAGAACTTGTACACTGAAAACTACAAAATGTGGCTAAAAATAAAGACTGTACAAACACAAAGACATCCTATGTTCATGGCTTGAAAGACAATGTTGTTGAGATGTCATTATACGGAGCAATCTACAGAACTATCAAAATTCCAATGTTATGGGATGTCTGGGTGGCTTATTAGTTAAGCATCTGCCTTCGGTTTAGGTCATAATCCCAGGGTCCTGGGATTGAGGCCCACCAGCTGCTCCTTGCTCAGCAGGGAGCCTATTTCACCCTCTGCCTGCCACTCCCCCTGCTTGTGCACTCACTCTCTGACAGTAAATAACATCTTTTTTAAAAATTCCAATGTTTTATGTAGAAATAGAAAAATACATTCCTAAAATTCACTTGTAATTTCAAGGGACCATGAAGAGCCAAACAACACTGAAAAAGAACAAAGTTGGGGAACTCATACTTCATTTTAAAACTTACTATAAAGCTACAGTAATCAAAATAGTGTGGTACTAGCATAACCAAGAGATGTATATAGCAAAAGAAAAAGGGACGCCTGGGTGGCTCAGTTGGTTAAGCGGCTGCCTTCCGCTCAGGTCATGATCCCAGCGTCCTGGGATCGAGTCCCACATCGGGCTCCTTGCTCGGCAGGGAGCCTGCTTCTCCCTCTGCCTCTGCCTGCCACTCTGTCTGCCTGTGCTCACTCGCTCTCTCTCCCTCTCTCTCTGACAAATAAATAAATAAAATCGTTAAAATAAAAAAAAAGAAAAAGAACAGAGAGCCCAGAAATAAATCCTCGCATACAAAGTCAAATGATTTTTTTCTTTTTATTGTTTTAAATTTTTTTTAAGATTTTATTTACTTAGGGGCGCCTGGGTGGCTCAGTGGTTTAAGTCTCTGCCTTCGGCTCGGGTCATGATCCCAGGGTCCTGGGATCGAGCCCCACATCGGGCTCTCTGCTCGGCGGGGAGCCTGCTTCCTCCTCTCTCTCTGCCTGCCTCTCTGCCTACTTGTGATCTCTTGTCTGTCAAATAAATAACTAAAATCTTAAAAAAAAAAAAGATTTTAGCTATTTATTTGACACAGAGAGAGAGAGCAAGAGAAGAGAAGCAGGGGAGCTGCAGAGGAAGAGGGAGAAGCAAACTCCCTGCAGAGCAGGGAGCTTGATCTGGGGATCAATCCCAGGACTCTTGGGACCACGACCTGAGCCAAGGGCAGATGCTTAGCCAAGAGCAGATGCTTTACCGACTAAGTCACCCAGGTGCTCCAGTCAAATGACTTTCAACAAGACAGCCAAAACCATTCTTTCAACAAATGTTGCTGGGGGTACTTGAATGGCTCAGTAGGTTAAGTGTCTGCCTTTGGCTCAGGTCATGATCCTGGGGTCCTGGGATCGAGCCTCAGGCTCCCTGCTTGGTGGGAGCCTGCTTCTCCCTCTCCTTCAGCAGCTTCCCCTGCTTGTGATCTGTGTCTCTCTCTGTCTCTGTCAAATAAATAAATAAAATCTTAAAAAACAAAATGTTGCTGGAAAACCTAATGTCTACATGCAAAACACTGAAATAAGACCTTTACCCAATACCATACATAAAAATTAACTTGAGGGGCGCGTGGGTGGCTCAGTGGGTTAAAGCTGCTGCCTTCGGCTCGGGTCATGATCCCAGGGTCCTGGGATCGAGCCCCGCATCGGGCTCTCTGCTCTGCGGACAGCCTGCTTCCTCCTCTCTCTCTCTGCCTCTCTGCCTACTTGTGATCTCTGTCTATCAAATAAATAAATAAAATCTTTTAAAAAAAATTAATTTGAAATGGACTGAAGACCTAAACATAAGAACTAAAACTTAAAAGTTTTAAAGCTAAACACTTAAAACTAAACACTTAAACACTGAAACTAAACACTTAAAAGAAAGCACGGGGGGAAATCTTTATGTCACTGAATTTGGCAATGCTTTCTTCAATATGACACCAAAAGCATGGGCAACAAAAAACAAAAATAGGTAAATTGGAATTTGTCCAAATTAAAACTTTTGTGCATCAATGGACACTACCGTGACAGTGAAAAACACCCCACAAGATAAGAAAAAAATATTTGCAAATCGTATATCTGATAAAGGTCTAGATCCAGAGCTGTTCAGAGCTAAAGAATTCAGTAATTTTTTACAAAGGGATAAATACCCCTATTACAAAAAGGGCAAAAAACTAAATACACATTTCTCCAAAGATTTACAAACAGCCAAAAACACATTTTGAAGATGCTCAACATTACTACAGGGAGATCTAATCAAAACTACAAGGAGATACCACTTCACACCATTAGGTATAGCTATAATTTCAAAAAGAAAAGAAACAAAATAAAAAGAACTGGGGAAGAAGTGGATAAACTGGAACCCTCACACACTGCTGATAGGAATATAAAATAATGCAGCCACTGTGAAAGTATTTTGGTACTTCATCAAAAAGTTGAACACAGAATTATAATATGATCCAACAACTTCACTCCCAATATATAACCAAAAAAGAAAAATAAAAGAGGGACTCAAAAAGGTACTTGTACACCAATGTTCATAGAAGCATTATTCACAATAGTCAAAAGGTAAAAGCAACCTTAAATGTCCATCAACAGAAAATGCACAAACAATGGAACATTATAAAGTCATAAAAATAAAGTAAATTCTGACACAACTACAACATGGAAAAACATTAAAACATTAAGCTAAGTGAAATAAGCTGGATACAAAGGAAAATATTATATGACCACACTTATATGAGGTATCTATAGTAAACAAGTTCAAAAAGATAGAAAACAAAAGTTACCAGGAGCTAGAGAGAGGGTAGAAAAGAGTTACTTTTTAATGGGTACAGAATTTCTATTAGGGATGATGAAAAAATTCTGAAAACAGATACTGGTGGCTACACAACACTGAATATACTTAACACCACTGAGCTGTATACTCAAAAATGGTTAAAATGGTAAATTTTATGTAATAATTGTAGATGATCCTATTGACAGAGCAGAAGACTCAAAAATGTAAGATGTCTCAAACTCATTTACAAAATAAATGCAAAACCACTTACAACACTAAAAGGATTTGTTGTGAAACAATAGGATTCTAAATGGTAATCAAATTCAAAAGGTAAAAGGCAAACTATAAAAAAAAAGGGCAGATGAGAAGAGGGAAGGACTAATTTTATCTGATATCTCATGTACAGACTTCTAAATTTTTTTTTTAAGATTTTATTTATTTATTAGTTAGAGAGAGAGAGAGCGAGCACAGGCAGAGAGAGGCAGGCAGAGGCAGAGGGAGAAGCAGACTCCCTGCCGAGCAAGGAGCCTGATGTGGGACTCGATCCCAGGACGCTGGGATCATGACCTGAGCCGAAGGCAGCCGCTTAACCCACTGAGCCACCCAGGTGTCCCTCATGACTTCTAAAGCTAGAGTAATTTTTAAATTGTGGCGCTGGCACAAAGGTAAGAAAAAATCAAAAGAAAACAACAAAGTCCAGAGACAAATCTACACAAAAATAAACTGCTGATTTAATGAAACAGTACTACTGTACAGTGCAAGAGGGAAGAATACTTTTAAAATTGGATGTTCCCAGGGGCGCCTGGGTGGCTCAGTGGGTTAAAGCCTCTGCCTTCAGCTCAGGTCATGATTCCAGAGTCCTGGGATCGAGCCCCACATCGGGCTCTCTGCTCAGCAGGGAGCCCGCTTCCTCCTCTCTCTCTCTCTCTCTCTGCCTGCCTCTGCCTACTTGTGATCTCTGTCAAATAAATAAATAAAATCTTTAAAAAAAAAAAAAAATTGGATGTTCCTGGGGTGCCTGGGTGGTTCAATTTTTTTGTATCTGACTCTTGCCGTTGGTTCAAGACACGATCTCAGGATGGTGGGACAGAGCCCTGAGTCCAGCTCAGCCCTCAGCAGGGAATCTGCTTGAGATTCTCTCTCCCTAGCCCTCTGCCCCACCCCAGCTCCCATGCATGCTTGCTCTCTCTCTCCTTCTCTCAAATAAATCAGTCGGGGGCGGGGGGGGGGGGCTCAAAACCATGTTTACTCTCTCTCTTTCAAATAAATCAATCAATTTTAGGGGAAAAGCTGGACGTTCCTACTTAATACATTTTATTATACATGTAATATATATAAGATACACAAAATGTATAAGGTTAACATACATGGGGGCACCTGGGTGGCATAGTCAGGTAAGCATCCAACTCTTAGTTTTGGCTCAGCCATATCATGGCTCAGGGTCATGATATCGAGCCCCATATCAGGCTCCAAGTTCAACACAGGGTCTGCTTAAGACTTTTCTTTCCCTCTGACCCTCCATCCTGCACTTTCACTCTCTCTCTCTCTCTCAAATAAATAAATCTGAAAAAGAAAAAGTTAACATATATGTATTTCCCAAAATTTTCCTATACACAAAATCAAATTCAAATGAGTTGGTTATAGACTAAACATGAGGAGGAGGGAGAAAACATTCCTTCAGAAGATTATATAGGAACCTCAACTTAGGAAAAGATTTAACAGGTCACAGAAAAGCACTAACCACAAAAGAAAGAAAAAACTGATAATTTTTTACTACACTGAAATTAAGAACTTTTCCTTCAAAGAAGTAAATAAATGAAAGGGCCAGCCAGGTGACTGGTTAGCTCATTTGGTCAGAATGTGGCACTAAGGGCCGCCTGGGTGGCTCAGTGGGTTAAAGCCTCTGTCTTCAGCTCAGGTCATGAACCCCGGGTTCTGGGATCAAGCCCCGAATCAGGCTCTCTGCTCAGCGGGGAACCTGCTTCCCTCTCTCTCTCTCTCTCTGCCTGCCTCTCTGCCTGCTCGTGATCTCTCTCTCTGTCAAATAAATAAATAAAATCTTAAAAAAATAAAAAAGTAAAAAATAAAAAGAATGTGGCACTAATAACATCACCAACATCACAGGTTCAATCCCCAAACAGGCCAAGAGGGGCATTAGTTCCATATTTAATCAAGTTTTTAAAATCAAGTTTTTAAGAATAAAATAAATGAACCACTAACATGGAGAAGCCATACGCAAGTCAAAAGTGAGAAAATCCACACTTATAATTATACAAATAGGGACTGTAATTATACAAAAAGGGACTTACCATCATTAGTCATCAGAAAATGGCAAATTAAAAACCACAATGAGACACTACCATACAACTACCAAAATGACTAGTTAAAAAGACTAACATACTAAGCACTGGTTAAGCAGTGGTAGAAAAAATAAACCATTCAATGGTGGGAAAGTAAAGTGAAACATCCCCTTCTGAAAACAAACTGGCCTGCCTGATAACCTCATACCTCCACTGCTACGTATATACCTGGAGCAGGGTTTCTAAGACTTTTCTGACCATGAACCACCTTAAGAAATATGTTTTATATTGCAACCCTGTATACATATACAGCATGCTGAAAATGAACTGTGAATTTTCTTCTGTTCTATTTCATTTTTTGATGTCGGCTGCTCCCTACTACTCTGATTTTATAACCCTTTTCAGAGCACACACACAGCAATTTGAAGAGTAGTGAGCTAGAGAAATTCCTGAACATGTACAAAAATATTCACAATAGTTGTTCGTAATGCAAAACCCTGACAAAAATCTGTATGTCTGTCAACAGCAGCATGGATAATATGTAATTCACATCCTGAAATATTATACAATAATGAAAATGAATCAATTATAGCTACATGCACCAAATAGATAAATCTCAAAAACATACTGTGAATTTAAAAAAAAATCATTATTTCATTTACATAAAATTCAGAACTGTCACAACTAATATGCTGTGGAGAAATAAAGCTGAAGAGGGGCACCTGGATGGCTCAGTTGGTTAAATGTCTGCCTTTGGCTCAAATCAGGAACTCGGGATTCTGAGATCAAGCCCCACATCTGGCTCCTTACTCAGCGGGGAGTCTGTTTCTCCCTCTGCCTCTCCCCAACACTCATGCTCTCTCAAACAAATAAATAAGATAAATAAAATTAAATAAATAAAATTTAAAGATTTAAAAAAAGAAATAAAAGAAAAAAAGAAAGATGGGTGCCTGGGTGACTCAGTTAAGTGTCTGCCAAAAGCTCAGGTCTTGATCTTGGGAGTCCCTGGATTGAGTCCCGCAACAGGATCCCTGCTTAACGGGGCATCTGCCTCTAGAACAATTAATACAAAACTAAGGGAAGTGTTTCCTTTGGAGGAAGTGGAAAATGTGATCAGTGAGAGGCACACATAGGTCAAAGGTATGGGCAGTGCTCTTATTAAGCTTGGTTGATGAGTACATGAATATTCATTTTATTATTTCGTTTTAATTGCTCATCTACTGGCTACACCCCCTTTTCTTTGAATCATATGTCTTCCAATTAAAAATAAGTAAAAATCCTACACACATACACACACGGAAATTAATATGGATAAGGTTGGGGTACCTGGGTGGCTCAGTGAGTTAAGCATCTGACTCTTGGTTTTGGCTCAGGTCAGGATCTCAGGATCGTGAGATCAAGTCACTGGACTCCACACTCAGCAGGGAGTCTGCTTGAGATTCTCTCCATCTCCCTCTGCCCCTCCCTCCCACTCATGCATTCTCTCTCTCAACTAAAATAAATAAATAAAATCTTTAAATAAATAAAATGCATAAGGTTGGTCCACAGAAATGAAAAGTGTTTGTTTAGGTAAGATTGAAATCTTAATCCTCTTAAGTCTATAATATATGCCTTCAAATGACAAAAGAAATGACAAACAGACTTCAACAGAGTATGTTATCCATACATCAAAGATGACCAGAGGATGGAGTAAGTTTCAGAGAGAAAACTCAACACTTCCTAAAGTTACCAAAAGCAGTCAAACATCCATAACATCAATAATATGTTGCCAAAAAAGTGAAAATAAAAAAAAACTGGTCACACCTGGGTGGCTCAGTCTCTTCAGCATCTGACTCTTGATTTCAGTTCAGATCATGATCTCAGGGTTGTAAGATCATGGTCCCTACTGGGCATGAAGCCTCCTTAAGAGTCTTTCTCTCCCCTGTCCCTCCCCACAACCTTCTCTTTTAAAAAAAAAAAAGAAAGAAAGAAAGAAAGGAAAACGAAGGAACTTCTGGAATGTTTAAGTAAAACAAAACTTTTGCAAACAGAGATACAGCTCATCTAGATTTCTCCTTCCTAACTTTAATGACAAAGGGAATAAAGAAGGAACAAGAGGTTGAAATATACCCAAACAATGGCAGAAACCTCAAGGGAAAATCCTCAGAAAAAAATCCAACCATGAAGGAAATTGGCCTTATGACTAATAATACACAGCCGACCCTTGAACGGGGGTTATGGGTGCCAACTCCGCTAACAGTCAAAAATCCGTACCCAAACCTGTGAATCCCTGAGAACTTAAGTAGCAATAGCCCACTGCTGACTGGAAACCTTAGCATAAGAGTCAAAATATATCTTGTACATATTAAATACTGTATTCTTACAATAAAGTAAGTTAGAAAAAAGAAATATTAAGAGAAGCATAAGGGGGGCACCTGGGTGGCTCAGTGGGTTAAAGCCTCTGCCTTCGGCTCAGGTCATGATCCCAGGGTCCTGGGATTGAGCCCCACATTGGGCTCTCTGCTCAGCAGGGAGCCTGTTTCCCTTCCTCTCTCTCTCTCTGCCTGCCTCTCTCCCTACTTGTGATCTCTGTCAAATAGATAAATAAAAATTTTAAAAAAAGAAAAAAAAAGAGAGAGAGATAAGCATAAGGGGGCGCCTGGGTGGCTCAGTGGGTTAAGCTTCTGCCTTCAGCTCAGGTCATGTTCCCAGGTCCTGGGATCGAGCCCCACATCGGGCTCTCTGCTCAGCAAGGAGCCTGCTTCCCCCTCTCTCTCTGCCTGCCTTTCTGCCTACTTGTGCTCTCTGTCAAATAAATAAATAAAATCTTAATTAAAAAAAGAAAAGAAAAGAAAGCATAAGAAGGGTTGCTGCCTAGGTGACTTAGTTAAGCATCTGACCTTTGACCTCAGCTCAGTTTTTAATCTCAGGGTCTAAGTTCAAGTCCCACATCTGGCTCCCACATCTGGCTCCATGCTGGACATGGAGCCTACAAGAGAGAGAGAGAAAGAGAGAGAGAGAGAGGAAGAAAGAGAAGAAGAAGGAGGAGGAGGAAGAGGTGGAAGGGAGGAAGGAAGAAAGGGGAGAGAGAAAAAGAAAGAGAAAAGAAAGGGAGAAAGAAAGAAAAGTATAAAGAAAATACAATACATTTACAGTACTGTACTATATTTATTTAAAAAGTCCAAGTAGGGCTCCTAGGTGGTTCAGTCGTTAAGCATCTGCCTTCAGCTCAGGTCATGATCCCAGAGTCCTGGGATCAAGTCCTGCATCAGGCTCCCTGCCCCGCGCAGATAGGCTGCTTCTCCCTCTCCCTCTGCCTGCTGCTCTACTTGTGCTCACTACCTCTCTGTCAAATAAATCAATAAAATCTTAAAAAAGAAGTAAAAAATAAAATTAAAAAATTTAAAAGTCCAAGTATAAGTAGACCCAGACAACTCAAACCCAGTGCTCAACGGTCATTGGTGTTTCCTAATCTCACCACACTGGTGCTATCTTAATTTTCTTCTGTTCTAAAATAACATCGAGATAAAGATATTCACATATACATACATATTAACACTTCTGATCACTGGCCTGAACTAGAATCTGTAGTGTAACTTAACACTTAAAACCATCATTTCTGGAGTGACCAAGGTTTAAAACCTGGTGTATTCACTGAACGAATTACTAAACCCTCTCTCGGCCCCAAGCTGCCTCATCATTTAAAGACATGACATATAGGGGCGCCTGGGTGGCTCAGTGGGTTAAAGACATGACATATAAACAGTACCTATATTTCACTGTCCTGTTGAGAGAGCAAAATAATATAATCCTTCATATAAAGCACCCGACAGTACCTGTCACATAAACAGAACTTCATGCTAGTCTACAGAGGAGGAAATTCAGGCTTAGAAGATAAACTTGCCCAGTCAAAGATCTAGTCCATCTCATTCCAAGCCCATGATTTTAACCTTACTACTATACTGCCTGAATGTCTCTGGGTGAAATTATGGATTTTCTCTACTTATCTTCCTTTCCCCAATTATCCAAAAATAAGCATGCCTGCACTTAGTATATAAAAGAGCAAAATCTCTTATGACAGAGAACAATACTTTGCACTTTGGAACTCAGAGAACAGAAAAGCACTGAAGGCAACTGAAAATAACACATAGGAAGTCATCTTTTGGAGTTATTTTTGTCTGCCCACAGCTATGTAAAGGACAGAGTAGAGAAAGTGACCAATTAAGAGAGATAGGGACAATACAAAATGGAGAAAGAAGAGTTTTACATCTTGTTAGGGCAGCTGTAATCTCTAATTGGCTTTGGAACGATACCATCACTTTTTCTCTTTTAGTTTGTTTGTTTAAGTAATCTCTACACCCAACGTGGGGCTCGAACTCATGACCCCAAAATCAAGAGTTGCTTGCTCTTTCAACCAAGCCAGCCAGGTGCCCCTTAACACTGTAACTTTCTGGTCCTACTGCATAACTGCAGAAGTAGTTTTTCTTTCTTTTTTTTTAAAGATTTTATTTATTTGCCAGAGAGAGAGAGAGAGAGAGGAAACACACAAGCAGGCAGAGAGGCAGGCAGAGGCAGCAAGAGAAGCAGGCTCCCCGCTCTGCAAGGAGCCCGATGCGGGACTCGAACCCAGGACCCCGGGATCATGACCTGAGCCGAAGGCAGCGGCTTAACCAACTGAGCCACCCAGGCGTCCCTAGTAGTTTTTCTTTTAAGTAAACTCTGTGCCAATGTGGGGCTCAAGCTCACAAACCTGAGATCAAGAATTGCAATACTCTACCAACCGAGCTAGCCAGGAGCCCCCAGACTTTTCTTACTGCTGGGGATAGGGACATTGGGGCCAGCCACACTCCATGCCTAAATTAAAAGTATCAGGGGTGCCTGACTGGCTAAGTCAATAGAGCATGCAACTTGAGGTCGTGAGTTCACACCCCATGTTGGGGAGAAATTATTAAAAAAAAAAGTGTAGGCATAAAATACAATCCTTTTATTATTTTTTATTAACATATAATGTAATATTTGTTTCAGAGGTATAGGTCTGTGATTCATCAGTCTTACACAACTCATGGCACATACCCTCCCCCAACATCCATCACCCAGCTACCCTACCCCTCCCCCGACACCCCAGCAGCCCTCGGTTTGTTTCCTGAGATTAAGAGTCTCTTACGGTTTGTCTCCCTTTCTCTAAAATTCCTCATATCAGAGAGATCATATGATAATCGTCTTTCTCTGATGGACTTATTTCGCTTAGCATAATACCCTCTAGTCCCATCTGTGTCGTTGCAAATGGCAAGACTTCTGTTTTTTGATAGTTGCAGAGTATTCCACTGTATATATATACCACATCTTCTCTACCCATTCTTCTGTTGATGGACATCTAGTTCTTCCCATAGTTTGGCTACTGTGGACATTGCTGCTATAAACATTTGGGTGCACATGCCCCTTCAGATCACTACATTTAAAATACAATCCTTTTAGTAAAAATACTACGGACCAGGAAAAAAAGTCTCCTTCTACCTAGGTGGCTCAGTTGGTTGAGCAACTGCCTTCAACTCAGGTCATGATGCTGGAGTCCCCGGATCGAGTCCCGCATCAGGCTCCCAGCTCTGCAGGGAGTCTGCTTCTCCCTCTTATCTTCTCCTCACTTATGCTCTCTCTTAACTGTCTCTCTCTCTCAAATAAATAAATAAAAATATTTATAAAAAAAAAAAGCTGCCGCGGAGGGGTTGCTGGGAGTGTCCCCAGTGCAGGCTGAGGTGGCTGCCGGAAGGGCTCTGGAAGCTGGAGCAGGCTTTGCGTCCCCCTGCCCCCCGGGGTGGAGAGACACTCCGGGCTTGGACGGAGGGGTGGCAGGCCACTCAGAGGTGGGGTTTGGGGGGTGTGGGTTCTGTCTTCTGAGGGCCACCCCCAAGGTATGCACTGTCCACCAGGGGAGCTAGGTATGGCTCCCCAAGGTACCACTGAGGATGTGGGGTCAGGCTGTGACTCGGCCTCTGCTGCCTGCAAGTCACCACGTCCCCTCACCCTGAAAGATTACCTTCTCCGATGTCCTCCTCCCTCAGCGGCTTGTCTGGGGGCCAGGGGGTGAGGGTCAAGGGAGACAGCCCCAGCCTGGCAGCCCCTTCCCCAGGGCCTGGGACCCCCCGGCTTCCCCAGTCCCCTCCAACCCCTTGATCTGCTTCCCGGGGCGGGGCCTCAGGCCCGCAGGACGTGCGGCGGTGGCTGGCGCTCAGGGACCCCCCGGTCCCCCAGCCTTCATCTCCAATGCCTGACTAACCTCCTACCACCACAGTCCGTATTCCGAGCTCTCCTCTAGTGCCTTCTCTTGGGGGTTTTTGCAATCATCCTTCCCAGATATCGTACTGAAAACATTATGCCAACTGTTTAAGCTTTACTAATCAATACATGATTTAAAGCCAAAAAAAAAAAAAGAAAGAAAGAAAGAAAAACACTATAGGAGGGGCGCCTGGGTGGCTCAGTAGTTAAGCAAATGCCTTCGGCTCAGGTCGTAATCCCAGGGTCCTAGGATCGAGCCCTGCATCAGGGTCCCTGCTCAGTGGGAAGCCTGCTTCTCCCTCTCCCACTTGCTTGTATTTCCTCTCTTACTGTCTCCGTCAAAGAAATAAAATCTTTAAAAAAAAAAAAGAAAAAAAGAAACACTATAGGAAACTGGCAACGGCAACACATTCGCTTTTTTTTTTTTCACATTTGCTTTGTGAAGAGAGAGAGAATCTCTTTCAAGAGAGAATCTTGAAACAGAGGTGGACTGTACTGAAGGAGAGAAATAAAAATGCAAAGGGAGGGGTGCGTGGGGTGGCTCAGTCAGTTAAGCATCTGCCTTCTGCTCAGGTCATGAGCCAGGGTCCTGGGATTGAGCCCCATATCGGGCTCCATGCTCAGCGGGAAGCCTGCTTCTCCCTCTCCCTCTGCCTGCCACTCCTCCTCCTTGTCAAATAAATAAAATCTCGAAAGAAAGAAAGAGAGAGAGAGATAAGTTTACATAAGCATATGTAATGTGTTACATTTTATAGAAAAGGAATAAAAACAAGAGTCTATATATGTAAAGCATATACATATATAAACTAGGAAAATGAACAAAAAATAGTAACAACAGGAAATTTGGAAGCAAACCTAAGCAATAAGAGGTTTAGGAGGAGGGGTGCCTGGGTGGCTCAGTGGGTTAAAGCCTCTGCCTTTGGCTCGGGTCATGATCTCAGGGTCCTGGGATCGAGCCCTGCGTTGGACACTCTGCTCAGTGGGGAGCCTGCTTCCTCCTCTCTCTCTCTCTGCCTGCCTCTCTGTCTACTTGTGATCTCTGTCTGTCAAATAAATAAATAAAATATTTTTTTAAAAAAGGTTTAGGAGGAAAAGCTTTCACTATCTTTTGTTTTGTTTTTTCAAAGATTTTATTTTTAAGTAATCTCTACACCCAATGTGGGGCTTGAACTCACAACCTCAAGATCAAGAGTTTTATGTGCCACAAACTGAGCCAGCCAGGCATACCTACTGTTTATCTTTTTTTTTTTTTTGAAGACTGTATTTATTTATTTAAGAAAGAGCACAAGCGGGGGGGGCAGTGCAGAGGGAGACAGAGAAGCAGAGCAGGGTGAGCTGAGCAGGGTGCCTGACATGGAGCTTGACCCCAGAGCCAAAGGCAGATACTTAACCAACTGAGCCACCCAGGAGCCCCACTGTTTATCTTTTTATATATTTTGAACCATGTCAATATATCACCTTACCAAAAACTAAATAAATTAAGCCGTTATAATAATCAAGACAAAATATCATATGGTTTGACTTACTTGTCGAGCATAAGGAATAACACAGAGGACATGGGGAGATGGAAAGGAGAAGTGAGTTGAAGGAAATCAGAGGGGGAAACAAACCATGAGAGACTGTGGACTCTGAGAAACAAACTGAGAGTTTTGGAGGGGAGAGGGTTGGGGGAATGGGTGAGCCTAGTGGTGGGCATTATGGAGGGCACATATTTCATGGAGCACCGTGTATGGTGCATAAACAATGAATTTTGGAACACTAAAAAGAAATAAAATAAAATGTAAAAAAAAAAATCTAGACAAAAAAATTAAAGCTTAAATTATGCCAGTGACTACAGTAGTAGAGAAATCTAATTTAAGATGCCTAGGATACCTAAATAGAGATATCCAAAGGTAATTGCAAATATGGATCTGAAGGTTATTAAAACTGTTCAGGTGATATTGATGCTTAAAAGATCCCCAAGCGGGGCGCCTGAGTGGCTCAGTGGGTTAAAGCCTCTGCCTTTGGCTCAGGTCATGATCTCGGGGTCCCGGGATCGAGCCCCACATCGGGCTCTCTGCTCAGTGGGGAGCTTGCTTCCCCCTCTCTGTCTCTGCCTGGCTCTCTGCCTACTTGTGATCTCTGTCTGTCAAATAAATAAATAAAATCTTTTAAAAAATTAAAATTTAAATTTAAAAAAAAGATCCCCAAGCATGCATCATAAGTTTTCACAGGGTAAGGTTATCAAATAAATAAGCCAGAAAAGCAATCATGTAACTTAAATTTTGAAGAAGTAAGGAAATAATGCCAAATAAGAAACCAAAAGGAAGTGTTTAAAGAGGTAAGAGAAGAAAGTAACGTCCCAAATGTCATGAGCAGAGAGAGCTGCAATGGAGTGATCACAGTTTTTGCAATGGCACTAGTGATCCCAGAGCAATGGAGTGATCACAGTTCTAAATGCTGAAAGTGGATCAAATAGAATGAAAACAAAAAATTTTGGATTTGCCCATTTGAAGTTAACAGCAAAATCAACCGTTGTGGACTTTAGAGCCAATGTAATGATATCTAAGGTGAATGAACAGGAGTTTGTGACATCTTATGCACTTATTTACCCCCAAACTTTTTTCAGAAAATGATCTGAGGCAGCCTACAGAAAAACAACCTGTATTATAACAACAAAAAGTAAAAAAATGAACATTGAAAGCCAGTATGAAGGACATCCCCCTGATTTAGGGAAACTGCTCTTACCCCTGACTCCAACTATGTAGTTCTAGTGAGGGCTGCCATTCACAGTACCCTCCCCACTCCAGCCACAGGGATGATGGGTACATGATCCAAGACAGGCCAATCAGAGTCCTCCCCAGGATTCTTCAAGAGAGCCCCTTCTTCTGGTAGAAGGGGCTGGGAAGATGAGAGCCAAGAGCTGCCAGCAGTCATGGTTCCAGCCTCATGAAGTAGTGAGTCTGTAGTATGAGAGAATGAAATCAACACGCAGAGAAACAGAGATAAGAGGTGAAGTCCTAAACCCCACAGGAGGAGGAGGAAGAAACAAATATACTAATAATCAGATTAATACAACTGATATAACTAAAGACCAGATTTGTTTCCAGGCTGGCTGGTAGCCAGAACAAAAAGAAAAACAGAATGTGTATCCAGGAGCTATCACAAAAAGGAGGAAATATACCTGGATCCTCAAGGGATTCAATTTTCCTGAAGCTAAATTATTAAAAGAATTTCTTATACATGGGCTTCTATATAAGGGTCACTGAGAAACAAAACAGACAAGTGTCCATGATGAGAATATTATTATAGTAAATGCAGATTCCATATGCTATTGCTTAAAATGACAACTAAGTTGTATCACAATCATTATGCACAACTAAGAGGCTAGACTATAACAGATAACTAAAGTAGAGTTGTCAACTACAGCTTTATTCTTCCAGAAAGCTTGCTAGTGAAAGAGAAAAGACAAAAAATGAAAGGTGAAAAATGTACAGGGAAAGCAGAATCCATAGGAAAATTCAAAAATGTGTGTGGAGTAGGGGGAAAAAAATCAAGAAGAAAGAACACACTAAACCGCAAAACAAGAGCCTGGAAGAAATGGTAAAAGACCACATCACAGGCACAGATAGTGAATTACACTTAAAAACTACCTGCTCCCCTTCCTAGAACTCCTGTAAATGAGATAAAAGGACATAAAGCTACAAACAGAAAAAGAACATAAGAGAAGACAACAGCTATAAAACTTCAGAAGCTAGAAAGGAGATTAGTAGTAAATGACTTAACAAATCAGAAAAGGTTGTTGTAGTACGATAAGCCCAAAAGCAATATATCTTGGACTATACAGCAACAACTAGAGAACTTTAGGTACCAGGCATCAGGGTAGGGAGTCACACATGCACAGGTGGCGGTACATGTATCCAAAAGGAATGGGCTCAGGGGAAGCTAAAAATAGGAGACGGAATACACTCTGAAAAACAACTGAACTTCCCACTGATCTCCTTCACATCCCCATCCTGGAAAACTGCAGAAAGGGAAAAGAGGAAATCTGGGCTTGGGAATACCAGGAAAGGCTAAGGAAAGGGGTACCATACCAGAAAAAGAAGAATTAACTGAAAATCTAACTGTAAATCATGCAATTCCAGTAAACATATGGCTCAAGGAATATTGAATAACCAGGCTAGTCAATCCCAAACAGATGACTGGAAGATTTCCCTCTCATTCAGTTAACCAGCTGATGATCTCCTAATACAAGAATCCAGTTAGATCACCTATAAGGAAGCTATTCAGCAACAATCCCTGCCCATACACACACAGTTTTCAATCAACTCATGGGGAGCCGTTCTTAAATTCAAATAGGTGGCTGAGAGTTACCACATTTTTAAACAAGGTCTCTAACAAGACAGGCCAAGACAATGGTATAAAGGAATTCTGAGGAAGAGCCCTAGGAGCAGACAAAAACTTCAGAAAACTGAAACAAAATTTAAAAAAAAAAAAAAAAAAAAAAACCTTTGATTAATATCCTCAGTGAAGAGAAAAACTGCATCCAAAAGATATTCCATATTCATGAATGGAAGAGCCAATATTGTTAAATATCCTTACTACCCAAAGCAGGCTATAATGCCTAAGAAAATAGCAACACGTTTCACATAACTATAATAAAACTAAAATTTGTATGGAACCACAAAAGACTCCAAATGGCCAAAGCAATATTGAGAAAGAAAACCAAAGCTGAAGGCATCACAATCCCAGATTTCAAGACATAGAGTGCTATAATAATCAATACAGTATGATAGTGGTACAAAAGCAGGCACAGAGATCAATGGAACAGAAGAGAGAGTACAGAAATAACTCTAAGCTTTTATGGTCAATTAATCTACAACAAAAGAAGAAAGAATATACAATGGAGAAAAGACATTCTCTTCAACAAATGGTGCTGGGGAAACTGGACAGCTACACGCAAAAGAACAAAACTGGACCACTTTCTTAGTCACACACAAAAATAAACTCAAAATGGATTAAAGATCTAAATGTGAGTCGCGAAACCAGAAAACTCTTTGAAGAAAACAATGGCAGTTAACATCTCTGACATCAGCCATAGAAACATTTTTATAGATATGTCTCCTCAGGCAAGGGAAACAAAAGCAAAAATAAATCACTGGACTACATCAAAAATAAAACACTTTTGCACAGCAAAGGAAACCCTCAACAAAATGAAAAGGCAACGCACTGAATGGGAGAAAATGTCTGCAAATGATATATCTGATAAGGAATTAATATCCAAAATATATAGAGAATAGGGGCACATGGCTGGCTCAGTAGGTAGAGCATGTGACACTTCATCTCAGGGTCATGAGTTTAAGGCCCATGTTGAATGTGGAGCCTACTTAAAAAAATAAAAAATATATACAGAATTTTTAAAAAGAAGAAGAAGAAGAACTTCTACAACTCAACACCAAAATATCCAGTTAAAAAATGAGCAGGAAAAAAAAAGAGTAGAGCTGAGGCACCTGGGTGGTTCAGGCAGTGGAGCATGTGACTCTTGATCTCAGGGTCATGAGTTTGAGCCACATGCAGGGTACAGATTACTTAAAAATAAAATCTTGAATAAAAAAAAATGGGTACCTGAAATATTTTTCCAAATAAGACATACAGATGGTCAACACATACATAAAAAGATGCTCTAAATCACTCACTTTACACTAATCAAAATGGCTAGTATCAAAAACACAAGAAATAACAAGTGCTGGGAAGGATATGGCGTAAAGGGAACACCTGTGCACTGTTGGTAGAATAAATTGGTGCAGCCACTGTGGAAAACAAAATGGAAATTCCTCAAAAATTAAAAACAGATTACCACAGGGCACCCAGCATCCAACTCTTGATTTTGGCTCAGGTCACAATATCACAGTCGTGAGACCAAGCCCTGCATCAGGCTCCATACTCAGAGGGTAATCTGTTTAAGATTCTCTCTCCCCCTCTATCCTTCCCCCAACATGAGCATGTACTCTCTAATAAGTAAATAAAATTAAAAAAAAACAGATTACCATATGATCTAATAATTCCACTACTGAGTATTTATCAAGATAAAATGAAAACACGAATACAAAAAAATTATGCACCTTTATGTTTACTGCAGCATTATTTATAATAACCAAGATACAGAAGCGATTCAAGTGTCCATGGATAAATGAATAAAGAACATGTAGTGTGTGTACACACACACAATGAAGAATAACTGAGCCATAAAAAAAAAAAAAAACGAGATGCTGCCATTTGCAAAAACAGGGATGGATCTAGAGAGTATTACGCTAAGTGATCTAAGTCAGAGAAAGACAAATACTATATAATTTTGTTTGTATGTTGGGATCTAAACACAATATGAAAAAACAAAGAAAATAAAAACAGACCCATAAATGCAGAAAACTGGTGGTTGCCTGAGGGAATGGGCAACATGGGTGACAAGGGAGTAAGAAGTACAGGCTTCCAGTTACAGAATGAATAAGTCACAGGGATAAAAAGGCACAGCATAAGGAATACGGTCAGTTATTGTGTAGTAATAGTGTTATACAGTGACAGACGATAGCTCTATTTATGGTGAGCATGCATACCATAGAGATTTGTGGAATCACTATGTTGTACACCTAAAACTAATGTAACACTATGTATCAACTACACTTCAGTTAAAAAAAAATAGTGCATCCAAGAAATAAAAACAGAAGGAATAAAGAACAGAGAGTATAAAGGAGCCCTTGGAAATTAAAAGTATAATACACCTTAGAAATTTAAGTGAAGGGGGGCCTGGGTGGCTCAGTCATTAAGCATCTACCTTCGGCTCAGGTCATGATCCCAGGATTCTGGGATCCAGCCCCACATCGGGCTTCCTGCTCAGCAGGAACCATGCTTCTCCCTCTCACACTCCCCCGCTTGTGTTCCCTCTCCCTGTCTCTCTCTCTCTGTCAAATAAATACATAAAATCTTAAAAAAAAAAAAAAGGAAAGAAAGAAATTTAAGTGAAGGGTTAGAAGACAAAGTAAGGAACTGCCTCAGAAAGTAGGGAAAAATATGGCACGCCTGAGTGGTTCAGTGGGTTAAAGCCTCTGCCTTCAGCTTGGGTCATGATCCTGGGGTCCTGGGATCCAGCCCCACTCTCTGCGGAGCAGAGAGCCTGCTTCCTCCTCCCTCTCTGCCTGCCTCTCTGCCTACTTGTGATCTCTGTCTGTCAAATGAATAAATAAAATCTTAAAAAAAAAAAAAGTAGGGAAAAATAGGTAACTTAAACAAAAAATATTAAAAATTGGAAAATTAGTTCAAAGATTCAATAACCAGGGACGCCTGGGTGGCTCAGTTGGTTAAGCAGCTGCTCAGGTCATGATCCCAGTGTCCTGGGATCGAGTCCCACATCGGGCTCCTTGCTCGGCGGGGAGCCTGCTTCTCCCTCTGCCTCTGCCTGCCACTCTGTCTGCCTGTGCTCGCTCGCTCTCTCTCTCTCTAATAAATAAAATCTTAAAAAAAATTAAAACAAGAAAATAAACCATTAAAGATGCAGCAACAGGGAGGATGAAGTATTATAAAACAGAATCCAAAATAAGCAAGAAATAAACTCCTAAGACTATAGTGAAGGAAAGATCTAGCCTAAAAAGAAACCAGCACAGATGACAGCAGGAAGATGGTACCCAGAAGATCTACTAGTTAAAAAGGAAAGGAGAAAGAGGGAAAAGTGGAAGAGGAGAGAGAGGAAGCAGCAGAAAGGGAGACAAGAGGAGGGGAGGGGAAAAAAAGAGGGAGGAAGAGGGAAGGAGAGAGGGAGAAGGGAAGAAGATGGAAAGAGTGTAGAGAAGAGAGGAAAAGGAAAAGTGAACTCATGGAAAATTTTATTAACCGACTACCTGATTCATTAATCATTTGAAAGATTATATGAAAAAGCAATTGGAGTATATAGAAAGATTTAGCATTAAATAAATATAAGAGGACACCTGGGTGGCTCAGTCAGTTAAGCATCTGCCTTTGGCTCAGGTCATGATCAAAGGGCCAGGAATCAAGTTCCTCATTGAGCTCCTTGCTCGGTGGGGAGCCTGCTTCTCCCTCTGCCTGCTACTCCCCCTGCTTGTGCTTATACTCCCTCTCTCTCTCTTTGACAAATATAAAGTCTTACAAAATAAATAAAATGTTTTAAAAAAGCATCTAGGGGTGCCTGGGTGGCTCAGTCAGTTAAGCTGCTGCCTCCAGCTCAGGTCATGATCCCAGGGTCCTGGGATCGAGTCGCATCGGGCTCCTTGCTTGGCAGGGAGCCTGCTTCTCTCTCCATCTCTGCCTGCTGCTCTGCCTGCTTGTGCGTGCGCTTGCACGCGCTCTCTCTCTTACTCTCTGACAAATAAATAAAATCTTTTAAAAAATAAAAATAAAAAATAAAAAAGCGTCTAAAAAGAATATAAGAAAAATGAAAATATAAGACCATTATTAATCCCAAGGAAATTAAAAAATCAGTAGGCTTTTGGCTCACAAATAAATGAAATATTTAAGATAGTAAAAATTACTGTTTAACACCAGTGATTTAATGAAAATGTGTGATATACTAAAAGACAACAACTAAAACTGGTATGTCAAGAATAGCTGCTTATAGGGGCGCCTGGCTGGCTAAGTTGGCAGAGCACACAACTTTTTTTTTTTTTGAGATTTTATTTATTTATATGACAGAGGCAGCAAGAGAGGGAACACAGCAGGGGGATTGGGAGAGGGAGAAGCAGACTCCCTGCTGAGAGGGAGCCTGACACAGACAAGCAGACGCTGGGCTCCATCCCAGGAGCCTGGGGGATCATGACCTGAGCTGAAGGCAGACCCTTAATGACTGAGCCATCCAGGTGCCCCAGAGCACACAACTCTTAATCCTGATATTGTGAGTTCAAGCCCAATGAGGGGTTTGGAGATTACTAAGAAAAATAAACTTCAGGGCGCCTGGGTGGCTCAGTCAATTGGGCGTCTGCCTTTGGCTCAGGTCATGATCCCAGGACACCGAGATCAAGGCCCGCTTTGGGTTCCTTGCTCATCAGGGAGTCTGCTTTTCCTTCTGACCCTCCCTCCTCTCATGCTCTCTCTTTCTCTCTCTCTCAAATAAATAAATAAAATCTTTAAAAAAAAAAAAAAAGAGAGAGAGAGAAAGAAAAATAAACGTCAGGGGTGCCTAGGTGACTCAGCTGCTCAAGTGTCTGTCTTCGGCTCAGGTCATAATCTCAGGGTCCTGGGATCAAGCCCCATGTTGGCTCTCTGCTCAGTGGGGGACCTGCTTCTTCCCCTCCCTCTTCCCCCCACCCCTGCTTGAGCACATGCATATGAGCAATTTTTCTAACAAAATCTTAAAAAAAATTTTTTTAAATACACTTTAGAAAACAATAGCTGCTTATACTTTCTTTTTAGAAATATGCAAGTAAATACCAGAAAGAGCAGCCAAAAGAGGTTGCTTCTGGGTAATGAGATTAGATTTCAAGAATCAAACAGCAAAGTACTGTTTCATTTGCGTGAGAGAAGTTTTCGGTAATACCTGACTTTCACTATGCATTTATTACTTTACTAAACATAGAAATTAAATCTTAAAAAAAAGGAAATTAAATCTAAAAAAAAGGAATAAATAGATACTATATGCTGGGCAAGGTATCAATATATTCCTATGATTTCACTTCTCTTACTAGTTGCATAGGCAGGTTAGAAAAGGATAAAACAAGTGTTAGGCACCTACTTCGTGTCAGACATTATGCTAGGCTTTTCTCATAGTAAATAAGAATCAAGAGAAACAACAGGAACTGGCCATTTACTATTTTATCTATGGTGGCAAGCACTAACTCTGTTAACTTTCTAAAAACACCTCTTTTGGGGTGCCTGTGTGGCTCAGTGGGTTAAGCCTCTGCCTTGGACTCAGGTCACGATCTCAGAGTCCTGGGATCGAGTCCTAAGTCCGGCTTTCTGCTCGGTGGGGAGCCTGCTTCCCCCTCTCTTTCTGCCTGCCTCTCTGTCTCCCTGCATGTGTTCCTGTTCTCGCTGTCTCTTTCTCTGTCAAATAAATAAATAAGACCTTTAAGAAAAAAATAAAAAATAAAAGCACCTCTTTTAAAGCTACAAAGGCAAATATTTCAGCAATACAAGAAAAAATGCTAGCAGATATTTAACTCTGAAGGCATTCTATTTAAGACTTACTTTTTTTTAAGATTTTATTTATTTATTTGACAGAGAGAGATCACAAGTAGGCAGAGAAAGAGGGGGAAGGAACCAGGCTTCCTGCTGAGCAGAGAGCCCACATGTGGGGCTCGATCCCAGGACCCTGAGATCATGACCTGAGCTGAAGGCAGAAGCTACCCACTGAGCCACCCAGGAGCCCCTAAGACTTACTTTTTTTTTTTTTTTTTTTTTTTTAATTATTGACAGAGAAAGAGAAGTGAGAGCAGGAACACATGCAGGGATAATGGAAGAGGGAGAAGCAGGCTTCCTGCTGAGCAGAGAGTTTGATGCTAGGCTTGATCCCAGGACCCCAGGATCATGACCTGAGCTGAAGGCAGATGCTTAACAACTGAGCCACCCAGACACCCTGAAGGCATTCTATTTAAAATATACAAGATTTTAGTTATATATGAAATTTTAAAACTGCAATTGCCTTCTTGCACTCAGAAATCAAAAATAAATAAATCTGAAAACAATTTTTAATTATATAGATAAAGGTTAATCTCCAGTACCAGAAATAAAGAAGAAAAGCTTAAAAAATGAGTATTAGTTGAAGCTGAGGCAGTAAATGAAGATATCAGACCTATTACACACCTCAGAGGCTGGAATTGACTATGACACTAGCACAGACCCTAGAGACACACACACACACACACACACACACACAAAAATAGTTCTAACCGGGTTCCCTGCATAAGGACAGGAGCTGCTAAGGGCCTATTAAACAACCAAAGAGGAATGAATCTATCATAGAAAAACATGGCCTAGACCATTAAGACTAGAGAAGGTGCACTGAAGTGAAATGCTGGTTCTGAACATCAGTAGAGGGGTCACTCTAGAAAAACCAGAAACTCAGTTGATAGTGAGAGTGTGTGGAACCCAAAAATCCATTATCTAAAGGGTACCAGATTCCAGTCAAGAAACAAACTTAAAAATTACTATGGAGTAGTGAACTCCAGTAGGCAAACTCTAACAGAACCTGCTGGTTACCAACCCCAATACCATTCTACCATTCTTCCCTCCTAACAAAACGTCCATTTTTACTCAGTTCTTCAACTGACCCATATTTTGAAGTCTAACAACTAAAAGCCAATAAAATTAAGCAAAATGTATTGACTGGGACTTCAGGAAAACAAGAAAAGAAGTCAGCTGGGAAGAAAACCACTTTTTAACTTTCCCATCCCCCCCCCCCCTTCTGCCTGGAACTTCTTTCTGCAGGTCACAATGACTGCAGTTCCAGCTGCCATGCTCTGACTGTGGGACAACCCTGAAAATGAAAACCATATGCTAAGGTTGGCACAGCAGGAGGACAAAAAAAGCCTGATCCCTAACGATATCACAGAGTTGTCAAAAAAGGCTTTAAAAGGCCTTTTGAACTCCTTTTAAGTGAAAGGATTCATAAATCTGTAAATTCCTGATTTGCAGAAGCTACTGTAATCTCGTCTTTGTTAGGGGCCAAACATGGTTCTTCAAAGACAGCAATGCACAGACTCCCCAGAGTAACATCTTCACTGTGTTCCTAGCAGAACAGGAATCCAGAGAAGACAACAACTCCTGAGAATTACCTCACAACCAAAAATCACGAAGTATATGAAGACCCCTACCACCAGACTTAACAAACAAAACAAATGAAAGAATTCTAAAATCTCTGAGAAGTATTAAAATAAGTTGTTTTTAAGGGTCCCTGGGTGGCTCAGTGGGTTAAGCCTCTGCCTTCTGCTCAGGTCATGATCCCAGGGTCCCGGGATGGAGCCCCGCATCAAGCTCTCTGCTCAGCAGGGAGCCTGCTTCCCCCTACCCTTTCTCTGCCTGACTCTCTGCCTACTTGTGATCTCTCTGTCAAATAAATAAAAGCTTAAAAATAATAAATATATAAACAAACAAAATGAAAAGATAAAGTAAGTTGTTTTTAGTAAGCTCTACGACCAATGTGGAACTTGAACTCACGACTGTGAGATCAAGAATTGCATGCTCCACCAAATGACCCAGCCAGGTGTCTCCAAAATAAGTATGTTTTAAATGTTCAAATAATAAAGGAATATCATCCATATGGCAACAACAGCAAAATACTATGGAAAAAAAGGCAGGGTGCCTGGGTGGCTCAGTCATTAAGCATCTGCCTTCAGCTTGGGTCATGATCCCTTGGCCCTGGTATTGAGCCCCGCATCGGGCTCTCAGCTCGTCGGGAAGCCTGCTTCTCCCTCTCCTACTCCCCCTGCTTTTGTTCCCTCTTTCACTGTGTCTTTCTCTGTCAAATAAATAAATAAAATCTTTAAAATAAAAAAAGGCAAAATGAAAAATACAATACATATTGTAGATATGATTCACTCAAAAGAAATTCACTGACTGGGTTAACAATAAGCATAAATTTCAAGACAGAGCTAAAGAGATTATCCGTAATGGAGAGATAAAACAGAAAATATGAAAGAGAAATTAAGACATGAAGAGGGGCACCTGAGTAGCTTAGCCCATTAAGTATCTGCCTTCGGCTCAGGTCATGATCCCAGCATCCGAGGATGGAGCCTAAAGTCAGGTTCCCCGCTCAGCAGGAGTCTGCTTCTCCCTCTCCCTGCTTATGCATGAGGTCTCTCTCATTCACCTTCCCTCTCAAATAAATAAAATCTTTTTTAAAACTTTAAAAAATAGGGATGCCTGGGTGGCTCAGTTGGTTGAGCGGCTGCCTTCGGCTCAGGTCATGATCCCAGCATCCTGGGATCGAGTCCCACATGGGGCTCCTTGCTGGGCAGGGAGCCTGCTTCTCCCTCTGCCTCTGCCTACCACTCTGTCTGCCTGTGCTTGCTCTCTCTCTAACAAATAAATAAATAAAATCTTTAAAAAAAAATTTAAAAAATAATATAAGATATAAAGAAAATAACAAGAATCCCAAGCATATACCTAAGTAACAATTCCAGAAAAAAATTAAATGAGGTGAAACTTGGAGAAAAAAAAATTTTCCAAAATTGAAAAAAAAAAAAAAAAAGAGTCAACAGAATGAAAAAGCCCATCAACTCTGAAGCAGGATAAGCACTATGTCAACAGATTCTCTATTTATCACAATTAGATATCAGAAGACAAACTAGAGTAAAAGCTTTACTTACAGGAAAACAACAATGACTTTAGAGCTCAAACTAGCATAGAAGAAAGCAAAATAATAATATTCTTAGACATAAAAAGACAAACATAGCTTGCTTACTACTTACTACATAAACACTGGAGGGGAACCCTAGAACTGTGTAAAAATTTTAAAAAAGGAAATGACCCATAAAGCAGCAAGGAAAAAAAACTGAGTTGAACAAACTTTTAGTAATGTTAGAGGTCTAAATTACAGATACCTATTAAAAAACAACTGGGGGCGGGGGCACCTGGGTGGTTTAGATGGTTAAGCATCTGCCTTCAACTCAGGTCATCCCCAGAGTCCTAGGATGGAGCCTCACATTGGGCTCCTTGCTCAGCAGGGAGCCTGCTTCTCCCTCCCACCCCTGCCATTCCCTCCACTTGTGATCGCTGGCTCTGCCTACCTGTCAAATAAATAAAATCTTTTAAAAAGAAAAACAAAAAAACACAACTGGGCTCCTGGCTGGCTCAGTCAGTTAAGTATCTGCCTTTAGCTCAGGTCATGATCCCAGGGTCACAGGATCAAGCCCTGCATCGGGCTCCCTGTTCAGCAGGGAGCCTGCTTCTCCCTCTGCCCCTCTCCCTGCTCCTCTCTCTCCCTCACTCTCTCTCTCAAATAAATAAAATCTTAAAGAACAGAAATTAAATTTAAAAAATTTTGAAAAAACACAACTACTAATTTGGGAGACTAAAAGTAAGGTAGAATTTAGGGTACCTGATTGGCTCAGCTAAGCGCCCAACTCTAGGTTTCATCTCAGGTCATGATCTCAGGGTAAAGAGATTGAGCCCCATACCCGATTCATGCTGGGTACGTCGCCTGCTTGGGATTCTCTCTCTCCCTCTCATCCTCCCCCTTCAAACAAACAAACAAATAAATAAATAAGGTAGAATTAAAATATAGAAAACAGGGGTGCCTGGGTGGCTCAGTGGGTTAAGGCCTCTGCCTTCGGCTCAGGTCATGATCCCAGGGTCCTGGGATCGAGCCCCGCATCGGGCTCTCTGCTCAGCAGGGAGCCTGCTTCCCCCACCCACCCCACCCACCCCCCCCACCCCCACCCCCGTCTACTTGTGATCTCCATCTCTGTCAAATAAATAAATAAAATCTTTAGGAAAAAAAATAAAAAATAAAAATAAAATATAGAAAACATACCACAAATCTTGCAAGGGAAAGGGGGAATACAAGGCATCCTGAGATCTTTGGTCGTGTTAGTTTTTGACTCATTGAAAATACGAAGTATGCACATTAAAATTGTAGGACAATCACTGACAGAAAAGAAATAGAATACATTCTCTCCAAATCAACAAGGATTTAAGAAAAAAGGGGGGGGGGTGTGTGTGCCTGGGTGGCTCAGTGGATTAAAGCTTCTGCCTTCGGCTCAGGTCATGATCTCAGGGTCCTGGGATCGAACCCCATATCGGGCTCTCTGCTCAGCAGGGAGCCTGCTTCGGCCTCTCTCCCTGCCTGCCTCTCTGCCTACTTGTGATCTCTGTCTGTCAAATAAAATCTTTTAAAAAACAAAAACAAAAATAAACACCAAGCTTGGGGTGCCTGGGTGGCTCAGTGGGTTAAGCCTCTGCCTTCAGCTCAGGTCATGATCTCAGGGTCCTGGGATCAAGCTCAGCATCGGGAATCTCTGCTCAGCGTGGAGCCTGCTTCCTCCTCTCTCTCTGCCTGCCTCTCTGCCTACTTGTGAGCTCTCTCTCTCTCTCTCAAATAAATAAATAAAATCTTTTAAAAAATAAAAATAAAAATAAAATAAAACACCAAGCTTGGAGGGGGTAAGCCTGAGTGGCTAGTTGGTTAAGTGTCTAACTCCTAATTTGATTTCAGCTCAGATCATGATCTCAGGACGCGAGACTGAGCCCCACCATAGGGCTCCACACAGGGTGTGGAGCTGTTTAAGATCCTTTATCTCTCCCTCTCCCTCTGCTCCTTCCCTATCTCTCTAAAAAAATATATAAAAACACCAAGCTTTACTATGTCTACACATATGCTTATTGCAGCACTATTTGTGATTATGAAAAATTAGAAACCTAAATGACAATCAATAAGGAAATTAAATTTGAGAGCCTGGGTGGCTCAGTGGGTTAAAGCCTCTGCCTTCGGCTCAGGCCATGATCCCAGGGTCCTGGGATCGAGCCCCACTTCGGGCTCTCTGCTCACGGGGAGCCTGCTTCCCTTCCTCTCTCTCTGCCTGCCTCTCTGCCTACTTGTGATCTCTGTCTGTCAGATAAATAAATAAAAAATTTTTTAAAAAAAAGAAATTAAATTTAAAAACAAAAATTCAAAAAGGTGGGGGGTGCCTGGGTGGCTCAGTGGGTTAAGCCTCTGCCTTCGGCTCAGGTCATGATCTCAGGGTCCTGGGATCAAGCCCCACATCGGGCTCTCTGCTCAGCAGGGAGCCTGCTTCCTCCCTTTCTTTCTCTGCCTGCCTCTCTGTCTACTTGTGATCTCTGTCAAATAAATAAATAAAAATCTTTAAAAAAAATTCAAAAAGGAAATTAAATAAACTGTGGTACATTCTGTGACGAAACACTAAAAAGCAGATAAAAATAATGAACTAAATCACTATGCATTAATGCAGCACATCACAAGTTGCAGAACATATAGTATGATGCCATTCCTATAAAATAATACTAAATAATATATATGCATACATACATGCAGTATAAATATTAAAACAGTGAAATACACACACACACAGAGGAGTATTATTTGGCCATAAAAAAGAAGGAAACCATGCTGTTAGCAACAGCACAGATAGAGGGCATTATGCTAAGTCAAACAAATTAGACAAACAAATACAGATCTTCCTCAATGTACAATGGAGTTATGTCACAATAAACCCTAAGTTGAAAGTACCATAAATTAAAATGTGTTTAATACACCTAACCTACCAAATATCATAGCCAAGCCTAGTGTGAAACACTTACATTACCCTACAGCTGAGCAAAAATCATCTTAACATAGAGCCTATTTTATAGTAAAAGTGTTGAATATCTTATGTAATTTACTGACTACTGCACTGAAAGTGAAAAACAGAGTAGGTACTCTACCCTATAAGGGTAGAGAATGGTTCTTTTCTTTGTTTGTTTAAGATTTTATTTATTTATTTGACAGAGAGATAGCACAAGTAGGCACAGCAGAAGGCAGAAGGAGAGGGAGAAGCAGCCTCTCCGCTGAGCAGGGAGCCCAATGCGGGGGCTCAATTCCAGGACTCCAGAATCATGACCTGAGCCAAAGGCAGACGCTTAAGCCACTGAGCCACCCAGGTGCTCCTACAGAATGGTTCTAAGTCTATCTGTTGTTTGCCCTCCTGATCTGACTTGGCAGCTAACTGGCAGCACAGGCTAGCTGCTGTGGCCCAGTCATCACAAATATACTGCGTATCACTAGTCTGGGAAAGGATCAAAATACAAGATTTGAAATAGGCATTCTACTGAATACATACTGCTTTCACACCACTGTAAAGTCAAAAAATCCTAAGTCAGGGGACCCTCTGTACTGTATGACCTCACTTACATATTGGAATTTCAAAGAACCAGTGTCATAGAAACAGAAAATAGAGTGATGGATGCAAAAGGCAGGGGATGGTGGGTGGGGAAAGGGCATAAGGTGGTCTATCAAAAGGTAAAAACTTCCACTTATACAGTAAGTTCTGGGAATGGAATATACAGCATGGTGACTATAATTAACAATACTATATTATGCATATGAAAACTACTAAGAGTAAATCTTTTTTAAGTTCTGTGTATATGTGTTTTTAAGTAAGCTTTATACCCAACATGGGGACTGAACTCACAACCCTGATATTAAGAGTCCTATGCTTGGGATGCCTGGGTGGCTCAGAGGGTTGGGCCTCTGCCTTCGGCTCAGGTCATGATCTCAGGGTCCTGGGATCGAGTCCCGCGTTGGGTTCTCTGCTCAGCGGGGAGCCTGCTTCCCCACCCCCTCTCTCTGCCTGCCTCTCCGCCTACTTGTGATCTCTCTGTGTCAAATAAATAAATAAAATCTTAAAAAAAAAAAAAAAAAGAGTCCTATGCTCTACCAACTAAGCCAACCAGGTGCCCTAAGAATAAATCTTTAAAGTTCTAATCAAAAGAAAAGAAAACTACAGGGGCGCTTGGGTGGCTCAGTTAGTTAAGCATCTGCCTTTGGCACAGGTCATGATCCCACACTCCTGAGATCAAGCCCTGCATTGGGGTCCCTGCTCAGGGGGGAGCCTGCTTCTCCCTCTCCCTCTGTCCCTCCTCCCCATGCACCCAAACAACCCCGCC
>ML102156.1:950-30387 GCA_003697995.1 Taxidea taxus jeffersonii
TTTTTTTTTTTTTTAAGTTTTATTTATTTATTTAACAGAGAGCGCAAGAGAGCACAAACAGAGAGAACGGCAGGCAGAGGGAGAAGGAGAAGCAGGTTCCCCACTGAGCAGGGAGCCCAATTCAAGCCTAATCCCAGGACAGTAGGATCATGACCTGAGCTGAAGACAGATACCCAACTGACTGAGCCAACCAGGCACCCCTGTTTCTTAAAATCTTACAGCACTGCTTGACTTTCAAACTATGGGGCACGTGTTCATTTGTTAAATATATAAATTAATTAAAAAAAGAGAGAGAGATGCCTTTTAACTACATTACTGCAAATAAATCTCCCTGAAAAATAAAGGTAGACATCACTGATTTACATGGTAAGAAAACAGTCTTTTTCATCTTTTGAAAATTCTGGATTTGCATGTTTTTATTTTTAAAAAAATGAATAAGGCAAAACAAGAAATTAAATTAAATACTAAACAAAGATCCAAAATGCTTAAATTATTTAGCAGGATTATTGTATTTTTATTGCATTTATCACATATACTGTAACAGATTTTTGAATTGATGAATATTCTATGACCTTCATGAATATGACTTCTTGACTTCTTTTAATTTGTCACTGTTGTCAGAGTATGCCAAGAGGGTAGGTTAAAGGGACTCAAAGTTCCTCAACAGGAAATTGATTAAGTACAGTCAGATCCTAAAATGAAACATTTTGAAGCTGATACTAGGCTGTGATAGATCTTTATCAAAAAGATCTCCAGTAAAGATCAGTAAGTAAAAAGATAAAGATGTAGAGAAAAGCATGTATTCTGATTCCTTTTGTGTCCAGATATACACACAAATATACACACCCAGTATTTATGCCTGTGGATACACAGACTGATTTAAGGAGGACATTTACTATACTGCTAACTGCATTGGCTTCTCAGGAAGAAAACACAGGGAAAGATTCATATTTCATTCAGAATTCTTTAATACTCTAACTTGTAACTTTATTCATACATGGTTTATTTTCAATAAGAACAAGGTTAATAAGGATAAAAAATAAAATGCCAAATAAAATAAAATAAAATAAAATGCCAATTCTTAGCACAGTACCATTTTGAAAAAGAATGGAAATTTTGAAAAAGAATGGAAAGATTGACCAGGTTACAAAGGGGAAAAGGAATTATGATCATATATGTATAAAACAAATAGTTATCTTTTCGTTATGAGATTTGGAATGATTGTTGCTTCTTTTTTGCCATTTTTTTTGAAGTTTACACATTTTCTACAGTTTTTTTTTCATTATTCTAAAAATGAAAAAAAAACAATAAATAGAAAAAAGAAGAAAGAGGAGGAAATGCTCTTCCTTTATCAACTCTCTAGAGCAGAGAAGATGTGCAGTCAGAATGTAGCTTTTCTGGAAGGGGAGAATGAGCATCTGGGTATTACATTTGCAGATGGACTTCATACAAAGCATATGGTAGATTTTCTCAAGGAAAATTGTTGCTGTAGAGGCACGAGTTGCTATTTAAACCTTGGCAGACTAGGTCTTTTTTATGCTTGACTTTTCTCTCTCCAATATGTGAATTAGGCATCTGCTCAGATTTTCTTAAAGAGTTCCCCATTATCAAGATGAATTTTTTTTTTCTTTGTAAATTACAGAATGTGAACTTTTGCTAGCTTGGATGGGTGAGGGTGTGGGGATCATTTTTTAACTTGTCCTTTAGGCCTGCTTATTTTTTTCTTTCTGTGACTTAAATTGCCAGATATGTTAAAACAAGAGCTAAGGAAAACAAAACAAAACACTATAAGCTAATACGAAGATATTCACAGAACCAGTGGCACTCAAGCCAAGCAGACATAGCACCATTTCAGAATAACAAAGAACTTCATTCTCAATTTACCAGAGGTTACCGTTCTAAAAATCCCAAGTACTTTTCATGGAAAGTAAATGCCTTTATAAAGGTCAACGTGGAATTTATCAGCTTTGTGGCATGTTTTCTGTCTTTTCTTAGGCATATAAAAGGAACACAACAGAGGGTGTTTTGTTCTTGGTTTTTTTTTTTTTTTTTAAATTGTCTTTTCTGCAACATGACTAGGTAGAGCAATTGCTTTGCTTCCAGCTCAGCAAGTTGTTTAGGTCCATTTTTAACAATAAACAAACATTCCTGCAGTGGCTCAAACTAAGAAACAGACATGAACCGTGCGGTGGTATATGAGACAGACAGGAGAGAATCTGACAGATATGGCAGAAATGTCTTGGGGCGCCTAGGTGGCTCGGTGGGTTAAGCCTCTGCCTTCCACTCAGGTCATGATCTCAGGGTCCTGGGATCGAGCCCCGCATCGGGCTCTCTGCTCAGTGGGGCGCCTGCTTCCCCTTCTCTCTCTGCCTGCCTCTCTGCCTACTTGTGATCTCTGTCAAATAAATAAAATCTTAAAAAAAAAAAAAACAAGAAATGTCTTCACTACAGATCATTGGCCACTTAAATTTAAGGTTTTCAGCTGAAAGTTTTAAGAGAAAGTCCCTTTCCTAAAGAAGAAATCTGGTTCCTTCAACTTTCCATCCTGCTTTGGGGACAAAAATCTGGAGCTCTGCCAGTGCTTACAGTCCCCCCACCAACCCCCACCACCCCCCATCCCAAGAGACATTTTACAAAACATGAGCAGCTCTAATGGTTTTCATTATTTAATGATTTCTGACATTTTGCGTCGGAATGAAAACTAAAGCAAAGTTGTGAAAGTTTATATAGTAATTCATTTTTTATTTAAATGACTTTAATCATTTTCCTATTCTCTTTGTCCTCTTCTACCAAAGATGTTTGATAATCCAAAGAAAGGAGCTGAAAATTCTGAGCTTCTTTCAATTGTAAGTTGTATTATTTCAAGCAATTAGCTTCTCTGGGACTTACATTTTCATATCTGTAAAATGAAGTGATGTCTCTCCTGACTTTAATATTCAATGACTAAGATGTACTTTTCTCTGTCTGTAGAGCACTTCGCTCCCTCCATTAAAAGACCCAAGGATTTACAAAGTCATGGCAACCACTCCCTGCCTCTAAGTAAATAAATGTTCATCTAGAGAAGGAGTTGGCATGTTTCAGCCCTCTGGTAAAATTTGACCAGCCACTGTTTCTGTAGATAACATTTTATCCGAACACAACCACACCTATTTGTTTGCTTATTATCTCTGGCTGCTTTCAGGCCACAATTAGTACAGTTGAGGACTTGCACCAGAAACCATCTAGCCTAAAATATTCACTAACAGGCCCTTCACAGAAAGAGTCTGTGGATACCTGGTACAGAAAATCTCTGAACTGCTAAGGACATTCTCTGAGGTAGGGAACCTGAGAAAAGTGCAGGTGTCCAGAAGAGGAATGCAGAAGTCCACACACAATCAAAGGCAGGGTCCCCAGCGGACCTGCCACTCCCTCCAGTTGGGCAAAACCCAATACCCAGATTCCTTAGATTAGAAGACAAGGTTTCATCAGGAACATGCAGCTATTTGACACCCAAAACTTGTTTCCATCATCTTTAAAAAATGCTCTAAATTTTTGTTTTGTCCATTTTAATTAATCTCTGACTTTTTTTGGTTGGTTGCGGACCTCTTTGAGAAGAGAGCTAAAGGTGTGGACCTTCCTCAGGAAAATGAGCTTGCATAATTCAAACAGGTTTTAATTTTTTTAAAGATTTTAATTCTTTATTTGTCAGACAGAGAGAGAGGAGAGTACACAAGCAGGAGGAGGAGCAGGCAAAGGGAGAAGCAGGCTCCCCGCTGAGCAGGAAGCCTGATTTGGGACTCAATCCCAGAACCCTGGATTCATGACCTGAGCCAAAGGCAGAGGCTTAACTGACTGAGCCACCCAGGTGCCCCTCAAATAAGGTTTTATTCTTGATTTTCTTTCCTGCGTCGTGGGTGGTTCAAACTGGCTCAAGACTTCATAAGAGATAGCCACCATAGTTTCGCAATGAGATAATTTGTACAATATTCTTATCATAAAAGTCAAGATTTCTATATTGGGTGGAATACCAATGTGACCCGGAAGAGCGAATACCAGATGAGGAGCCAGAAGAGCCAGCCGATGATTGTCTCTGCTACTAACCAGACAGGCCAAGCCACCAAAGCACTGCATGATTTGGCTCCTGATTTATTAAACAGTGAAATTAATAAATGTCCTGTCTACTCCACAGGCTGTAATAGGAATGAAATTAGGTCATGTGTAAGAGAGGGTTTTGTAAATTACACAGACCTTCCTACTGGAGGGATGAGGGATTTTAACAACCCATTTCACAGGAGATAACAAAGAACCTTAGCTACTCTGTATTCAAAGTGTGGTCCACCGGTGGATAGCCGTAGGCAGTCCCCAGGCAGTTTGTTAGAAACACAGATCCCACAGGTCCCTCTACAGACTACTCTGAATGAATCAGAATTTACATTTTACCAAGATAACCAGGTGGTTTGTGTGCCTCTTAAGGCTTAAGGAAGACCTCCATAGAAAAATCTCTCCATAAAGTACAGATCTCTTCATAAGGTTCATTTCCTTCAGGTAAGGAAACTGAGGCCTACAGAAATCACAGCACATGTTTTGCACAAGCCAAGCTGCAAAGTGATGGGAGTACACAGGTATTTGATTTTAGAAATGTTCTCAAAATAATTTTGTGTCCACAGTGCTCACTGCCTAATTAAAGATAGACATATCATTCAATAAACACAACATGCTGTAGGAAGCATCAAAACTGCTTGACCAGGCTGTTGAAACCCAGAAAGAGTTTCCCTCCATCATTATGAGGTCATGGAACAACTGTCAGGGTGAATCGTGGATTTCCAGATCTTCTTTTAATCTACAAAATATGAGAAGTGGCATGTCTGTTCCCCTGCAATATCTCACTGGTATGGAATAAAATCAGTCATGAAAATTATGTAGTCTTTATTGGCTACTCTCCCTACCACTGAGCAGTTAGTCTTAGAAAACAAGATCAAGGACATCACACGGAAGAAGATGTGGAGAGAGGAACAAGGAATAACTGGAGGTATTTTTAAAAGCACACACACACACACACACACACACACACAAAACAACAGCAGCTGCTGTTGACAGTAGAACCAAGAAGAACAATAGCAAGAGTTGAGGTGAGGAGGAATGTTTCTTTGACTTTGAGAGGAAGGCCCCCATCTCCACCTTCCCATTCTCTGCCACCAGGAGCAAGTGGCCAGGTCAGGGAAGCAGGAGTGTGGGGATGAGAAATAGGTTAGAAGAAATGGAAAGTTTTAAACCAGAGCTAAAACTGGGAGAAGGGAGTGCAGGTTAGACCACTGGGAACTCCCTCTAGTAAGGCCACTAACCCTTGAGGCTTCTCTCTCCTCGAGAGCTAGAGATGCCAGAATGCCTCTCAGATGACAGAAAACAGAGTGGATGGAGAGCTTTTAGCTCAGGCTTGAAGAAAAGACAGACTCTAGGTTGTCTAACTCAGACCACCACACTGAGAGAGCAACAGGGATTCAGAATGGAAGACATACTCAGGGGTACAACTGTGCAGACCTTAGAAACTGGGTTAACCCATTTCCTTATCTTTTATCTCTCAGACCCTTGAGTATGGTAGATTAGAATAGGAGGGAAAATAATCCAAGTTTAATGATCACCTTTTTAAAAAAAGTGATAACCTTTGAAGCTGCTACTACTGCTCTACATATGCTGGAATGTCTTAAAAGGGCCACGAGTTTGGCATCATAGAAGCCTGCATATGAATCCAGTTCTGCCACTTACCATTACTGTGTGACCTTATCTACCACAGTCAACCTCTCTGAGTTTCTTCACTCAGACTATGACTTGTCACATGTCACATGTTATGATAATTAAGTGAAATAACAAATCATGAGTCCCCATGACATATTCATTCCATCTTCCTCCGTTTTTCACTAAGGCTCAGATTGTTCGTCCATACTCTTGTTCAGTATCCATCCTGTGTTAAGTATTGTATCCAACAATTTATTTACGATCCTAACTTAAAACAAAAGGAAAAAGTATAAGAAAATAAAAAGAGTCTAATGCTTAAGTTTAAGTGTGCCAGCCCTGGTTGTCCTCAGCTCACCCTTCAAGTTCAGTTATCTAACCACAGTATTAGCCTGCTCTAAGATCACCCAGTGTGAATGGAAAAGCCATCAAAGTCTTTCATGTAATTATGTACACAGTTGCGATCGGCCTCAGGAGCCCCATTGGCCCTCTAATAACTGAGGAGCCTGGAAAGTCTGTGCCTCCCCAAATTACAGCAGTGGCAGGCCATGGACTCACTCTGGTAACAGATGGTTTTATTAGTGGCCACTGCCAGACACTTGTTTGAGGGTGGAGCGCATGGCCATTAGCGTCTGTTCCACTTTGGTGGAGTAGGAGTTGTGTGCACAAAGAAAGCTCGTTCAGAAAATAATTGACAGTGAGTGAGATAATGCCCTCCTGATGTCACCCAGGGGGGAAAAAAAAAAAAAAACAAGCTGAAAGAAATTCAGGGGAAAATTTTTCTTCTGGCTCCTGAAACAGAAAAGATAAGCCAAAATAACTGTGTCATCTCAAGGGAAGAAGAAGATCAGGGTGTCTCTTGATGGAGGGAAAACAAAGCTGAGAACAAGATGTCTACAGGTGCCTGGCACTCAACGAATGTGTGAGAAGAAATTCTGCCTCTTCTACCACTTCCTCGAATTATAAGCACTCAAATATGGAGATAGGACAACTATGGAACAGCATAGAGAAAGCCATTCTCATCCTCAGTGGCAAACAGGAAATATGATTTTGAAAAAAGAATATAAATATTAATATTTAAGACCTGGAATGCAAAAGCTACAAAGACAAGCAAAAATATTAAAACCTACCTTTGAAAGATCTAGGGGCCACATATAAGTAGATTTAGAGCAGTAAGAGAGTAGCAAAGCCCAGGTGGCACTCAGTTTCTTTTTCCACTTGGCATCTGGATGTAAATACTAAGACCATTTGTGGTAGTGAGGGGTGTGTATGTGTGTGTGTGTGTGTGTGTGTGTGTGTGTGTTTTAATCAAATTCTGGTAGATTTCCCTAGTCCTTTGGAGCTTTTTACACTGAGTTAGAGTGTATTAGAAAACTTCACGGCAGTGAATTCTCTCTATCCATCTTAGTTTTCTATTGCTGTGTGACAAATTACTACAAACTAAGCAGCTTAAAACAACACAAATTCATTATCTCACAGTTACATGGGTAAGACACCAGGCACAGCTTAGGTGTTCCTCTGCTCATGGCCTCACTAGGCTGAAATCAAGGCATTGCCTAGGCCTGCTATCTGCTCTGAGGTTCAGGATTCTCTTCCAAATCCACAGGGAGTTGGCAGAATTCATTTCTTTAGGTCTGTAAAACTGAGGTTTTCATCATCTTGCTAGTGTTAGATGAGGGACCACTCTCACCTCCTCAAGGCCATCCTCAGGACCTTACCACATGGTCCCCTCCTCTTAAAATATGGTAGCATACTTCTTCCAGGCTCATAGGAGAGCATCTGCTTCAGCAACTCGTCTTTTTGAATGGCTCACCTAATTAGGTCAGGCCCACCCAGGACAATCCCCTTTAGGACTAACTCAAAATCAATGAATTAGACTTTAATTATATCTGTAAAATTCCTTACCTTTGCCATATAATTTAACCTAATTGTGGGTGTGGCATTTCATCGTATTCATCATATTCACATCATAGGCATTTTAGGCGTTTCTGCTATCACCTAAGGGGAGGGGATCATACATAGTACATGCCCAAGGAGGTGGGAATCTTGGGAGCTATTTTTGAATTCTGCATGATACACTTCCTTTTTTAAGGTAAGAGTTACAGAACATAAAATCAACCATTTTACAGTATATGATTCAATAGAAATTTGTACATTCATAATGCTGTGCAATGATCACCTCTGTTCCAAATATTGTCATCATGCCAAAGGGAAACCCCATACCCATTAAGCAGTCACTCTCCATTACCCTCTCCCTTTGGCCTCTCTAAACCGCTAATTTTCTTTCTGTCTCCATGGATTTAGTTATTCTGGATGTTTTGTATAAATGGAATCACACATTATGTGACCTTTTGTGCCTAACTTCTAACAGTTGATGGACATTTGTGTTGTTTCTGCTTTTTTGGTGATTGGGGGAATAGAGCTACAATGAATATTCCTGTACAAGTTTTTAAAATAGCTGTTATCAGTTCTTTTGAGTATATACTTAGGACTGGAATTTGTGGATGATACTACTATCCACAGTGAACTACTATCCACAGTGGCCACATCATTTTACATTTCTCCCAGCAATACGTGAATGTTCCAGTATCTCTACATATTCAGCAACACTCATTATTTCAGGTGTTGTCATTATTGTTGTTGTAATTATAGCCATTCCACTGGGTATAAAGTGAAATATCACTGTGGTTCTGATCTGCATTTCCCTAATGACTAACAATGTTGGCATATTTTCATGTGCTTTTGGCCATTTTTATATCTCCCTTAGAGAAATGTCTAAAGAACAAGTCCATTGGTCGTTTTTCATTTGGGTTGTTTACCTTTTTGTTATTGAGTTGTGAGGGTTTTTGTACATTAATGTTATTAGATCCTTATTAGATACATGATTTACAGATATTTTTCCTCATTCTGTAGGGAGTCTTGCCACCTTCTTGATAGTATCCTTTGATGCATATATTTTTTTAAATTTTAAAGATAGTTTTATAAAATTTCTCTATGTTTCTTTTAATCCTTGTTCTTTTGGAGTCTTATCTAAGAATTCATTGTCAAATTCCATAAAGATTTACACCTATGTTTTCTACTAAGAGTTTAGCACTTATATTTTGGCCTTTGATTCACTCTCAGTTTTTATATATGGTGTGAGATAGGGTTCAATTAGTTCTTCTGCATATGGATAACCAGTTATCCCAGAAATACTTGTTGAGAAGACAATTCTTTTCCTATAGAATGGTATAGTACCTTTGTTGAAAATCAACTGATCACAGACTTACAGGTTTATTTCAAGATTCTCAATTCTACTCCAACTGTCTATATGTCTATCCTCTTGTCAGTATCATACTGTTTTGATTATGGTGCCTTGTAATAAGTTTTGAAATTAGGAAGCATTAGTAGTCTAATTTTGTTTTATTTTTTCAAGATTGCTTTGGCTATTTGAGATGGCCTGCAATCCCACAGAATTTTAGGATCAGCTTGTTCATTTATGTAAAAATGTCCATGGTGATTTTAATAGAATCTGTATATTCAATCTGCACATTGCTTTGGGTACTAATGCCATTTTAACAATATTAAGCCTTCCAGCACACGAATATGAGCTTTCTCTCCATTGATTTAGGTCTTCTTTAACTTTTATCAGCAATGCTTGTTAGTTTTCACTATATAAGTCAAGCATCTCCTTGATCGTATTTACTCCTAAGTATTTTTTTATGTTCTTGTAAATGAAATTGTCTTTCCTAACTCCATTTTAAAAACTGTTCATTCATTACTAGTACATAGAAATAAAATTGATTTTATACATTGATCTTGTATTCTATAACTTCACTAAATTTGTTTATTAGTTCTAATAGCTTTTTTGGGAGATTCCTTAGGACTCCTTAGAATTTTCTGTAACAAGATCATGTCATCTGCAAATAGAAATAAGTTTTATTTCTTTATTTCTAATTTATAAGTCATTTATTTCTTTTTTCTGTAAAATTGCTGTCTAGAAACTCTAGTATTAACATCTTTGTCTTATACTTGATCTTTCAGCATTGCATAAACTATTAGTTATAGGTTTTTCATGAATGCCCTTTACCACATTGAGAAAGTTGGCACCTATTCCTGGTTTGAGTGCTTTGTTTTGTTTTTAATCATGAAGCAGTATTGGATTTTGTCAAATGATTTTTATGCATCAATTGCGATAACCATGCATTTATTATTTTCCTTTCATTCTATTAATGTGATATATTACATTGATTGATTTCATACGTTGAATTACCCTTGCATTCTTGGAATAAATCCCACCTGATCCTGGTGTATAATACTCTTAACATGCTGGTGGATTCAGTTTGCTAGTATTTGTTTGATATTAAAAATGGCTATCAGCTTAGGGCTTTCTTCTGATGTCTTTATCTGGTTTTAGTATCAGGGTAATGCTGGCCTCACAGAATGAGAGGAAGTATTCCCCTCTTTTCGATTTTTTGAAGACTTTAGAAGGACTGGTGTTCATTCATTTTTAAATGTTTGGTAAGATTCACCAGTGAAACAATATGGTTTTGGGCTTTTCTTTGTTGAGAGATTTATTTTTATTATTATTACCAATTCATACTCTACCTTTCTATTTATCTATTTTATTTTTCATTTTTAAAAATTTTATTTATTTATTTGTTAGAGAGAGAGCAAAAGCAGGGGAAGAGGCAGGCAGAGGAAGAAGCAGGCTCCTTGCTGAGCAAGGTGCTCTATGCGGGGCTTTATCCCAGGACCCTGGTATCATGACCTGAGCAGAAGGTAGACCTTAATGACTGAGCCACCCAGGCATCCCTGTATCTATCTATTTTAAGTATAAACTTCTGGCTAACAAATCTGGAACTTAACTGAGGCACTGTTTCCTTTCCCTCTCTGCTCAAAACACTTGCACTGTGAATCTACTGAGGTAAAACCCTGCAACAGGAGGGCAACACGGGAGTGAGATGACAGTGGACTGTCTATGCAGCTGCTGTGGCTTGGAGGTTCAGAACAGGTCATTTTCCATCTTAAAATTGGGAGCTATAGAAAATTGTTCTTATTATCTTAGAGGTATTAAAATTTGGGTGATTTAGAAGATAGATCATCTATAAAGAATTAATGTAGGCTCATGAACACTAAAAGGAAAACATAAATAATTAAGAAACAGCATGTCTCTCCACAAAGAGGAAAGTATATAATTTTTAACTTTTGTAAGAAAACGAATATCTTTCTTAGAAACTATTGCTCAGATCACACACTGGGCAGTCAGAGGCTACAGAAATGTCTAATCAATATGTTTCCTGAAAGACAAGGAAATTGTGCATAAAAATCTAATTTATGGCTCATGAAGATGATATAGATCAGCTATTATAGATTGCATTTCCAATATTGTCCAGGAGTGTATAATTATAAGGGAGTTGGCATATGTTAAATATTGTTTCCCAGAAGAGGAGAGAACAAGAAAGGCTTTGAGCTTCAAGTATGGGGATGAAATCATTTCTTTGATAAGTCCAATAACCGTTTCCATAGGGAAATGGACTCACTTCTTTGGGAAGGATTTTCCATTATTGTTTCCAAAAAAACTTGTTTTTTTTCTTCACTTCAGAGCTCTGATGCAGAAGGTTCTGAGTCCCTTCAAAAGCGGAGAGTCAAGACAATGTTTCTGTAACAGATCTCTTCAAATAAGTAAAACCCTTGAAAACCAGCACTTTCTCATGCAGAAAAGGAATTTTATTTTCTGAGTGGATCCATTTTGGCACATAAAGCAACCTAAACTGCTTGTGTCTGGCTGACAGGCAAAGAAGTCCACATAGACCAGATGAATCTGTGATGATTTTCCGGCTCTGGAGGCAGTAACATCCTCAGCAGAACACTGTGCGGGCAATCCCATCTCAGCATGTGTGTGAACTGGAGCGACTCACATAATCTCTGAGCCTTTGTTTTCACACCTCTAACAGAAGGATACAAACGCTTACCTGCCCATGTGGGCAGCTTAATAACATAAAGTGTATGAAATGCTTTGAAAGCCACTGGACCTAAGCAAATGTAAGTTTTCAAAGATTTATGTGCAAGTGATTAGAGAGTGCTCCCAGGAGAAACAAGGAAGGGAGTCAGGAAAGAAGTACAAGGAAGGGGAAAAAGAGGGAAGGGTGGGAATTTAGGCAATCTTGATCCTTCGGGGATCTTTGGGGTTTTAATTATGTCAGTTTGTCTTGACTCCAGGCAAGGTGGCTGTACGTCATTCCTAAGGTCTCCCTTGTGGGATAAACACCCCTTAGCCACTCCAGTTGTCTGTATCAGTGAGCAAAGCGGCTCTAAGAACCTGAGGGCACTCCTCAGAAGAGGATCACAGGTGCAGAGGTACCTGACAAGCAAACCACCAAATGTGAGGGTGGGGGAATAGTGATCAAATGGTAAAAGTGATCTGCTAGGATCGGGGTCGGCCAGGAATGTTCACTCTAACCATTTTCCCTAACAGTTAATTTTCTTCCCATATTTTCATTTGTTAACAGTGTCCTAAAAATTGTCTAGACACAGCTTTTATTCTGCATAAGCATAGATATAGTCACTGATACTTAAAATCAAGATGCTTTGGGGCACCTGGGTAGCTGAGTAAGTTGAGCGTCCAACTCTTGATTCGGTTCAGGTCTCATGATCTCAGGGTCCTGGGATCGAGCCCCTAGTGGGGCTTCCCAATCAGTGGGGAGTCTGCTTATCTCTCTTTTCTCTGTCCCTTCCCCTGCTTGTGCTCCCCCCCTCAAATAAATAATAAAAAAAATTATAAAATCATGATGCTTTAATAACTATGCAAATGAATTATGGTTACAGAAATCAGCATAAAGCCTAAATATTCCATAATAATATAGCCTTTTAAAATGTTTCAGTTTTCAGGTTAATTTTACAATGAAGGAAGATATTTTTCTTTAAATCTATGTAGAATAGATATGAAAACAGTTCAGGGCAATGTTGTTTGTTCTGGTACATAAAAGAGACATATACCATCCTTGTCCCAATTCGATATAAAATGTAACTTTCACAGACAGAACATAAAGAAATAAAAGACTTTTTCTCTTGCTTCACCATTTTTTAGGCTTCTTGAAATTGGACAAATTCAAGTAGTTTTTAAATATCTCTATATGAGATAAAGTTTGTGTGAAATCATTTATCCCAAGAGTCTTGGAAAGCAAAATGGTGGAGGGGGGGAGCTCTTTAACAGGTCCCCATGGGATAATTAATCATCACTCATTTAAGAAGTGCACTCAGCCACCATGGCACTGTCATTTGAGGATGAGAAATTCAGTGTTTTTCCAATTCAATAGGTGTATTGTCAGGTTCTTTAGTGCTTTATTTCATGTTTAGACAATGAAAGTATCTTTATTAGAGGTAACATCAAAAACCAAAGTTAAGGGTTTTTATAAAGGTGTAAATTATTTTAGCCAAGAAATTAGCACAGTCACAGGGCAAATTAAAACTACTGCAGTTTTTACCCACAGTGAAACTACTTGCATACAATTATGACTAAATTAAAATGTGTTTGATGTGGTTGTTTTAGTAAACAGAATTGTATTTTTCTTTTTTTTCCTTTTTAAAAAAATATTTTTATTTATTTATTTGTCAGAGAGAAGGAGAGAGAGCAAGAGAGCACACAAGCAGGCAGAGAGGCAGGCAGAGGCGGAGATAGAAGCAGGCTCCCTGCCAAGCAAGGAGCCCATGCAGGACTCGATCCCAGGACCCTGGGATCATGACCTGAGCCGAAGGCAGCTGCTTAACCCACTGAGCCACCCAGGCGTCCCAGAATTATATTTTTCTATACCACATGCCTATTGCTCACAATTCTTGTCTTCTATGAATTCTTAATTTCTTTTCTTACTTGATAAACTGTAACGCTGTCTTGAATTGAAAAGGCTAAATAGGTCTCTATTTGGAGCTATAATTAAAAGGAACACATGTGGTGATGGCAGTTACCAGTGAGGAGAAAAATTTTTAAGAAATCAATCAGCTAAAAATTAAGTAAAACTATCACCAAGGAACTGCTTCAATTTCTCCAGGGAATGCAGAATGACTACGAATAAAACCGAGGGGGGCAGGGGGAGAGGTGTCAGGAGAGTGGTGGGATTACATTATATGTTTATAAAAAATAAAAAATATATATAAAAATAAAAATAAAATAAAATTACACCTAAAAAAAAAAAAAAGATGATTCAAAAGTGGAAGTAGTGGTATTTTTTTTCCATGTCAAGCCTTGAACAAAGTGGAGCCCCCTAGTGTGTGAAAACTGCATGGGGACAATCAGGAGGTAAGAGTTTGAATTCCTCTGTCCACTTAAAGCTGTTCATCCCTAGACAATTCATTAACCTTTCTTGTCTTCAGATTCTTCATAATTTACTTAATTTAAACTGTTTTAAATTTTTATTTATATTACTTACTTAACTGTACAGATGAGGGGGCTGAGTGTCAGAGCAATTAAGTAATATGTCCAAGATTATAAATGATGAAGGTGGATCTATCTTGGTTCAACACTATTATATTCATATTGTTTCCACTATCTTACTCTCTTTTCCGCCATCACTTTATGATTAGAAAGAATGTTGCTTGAAACATCAGTCTTAAGGATAAACATTTTGTAGTTATCATTATTTCTTCTTGGAGAAATTGAAGTTTAAACAACAATAAAACTTTCTAGAAGAGTCTAGAATAGGGCCATGCCATTTGCTATGATAGTCACTGGCCACATGTGGTTGTTTAAATTAAAAAAAAAAAATCACAAACACTTAGGTTAAAAGGATCCTATTTCATGTGCTTGATAGCCACAAGCCACATATGGCTCCTGGCTACCATATTAGAAAGCACAAATAAGGAATATTTCATCATCACACAAATTTCTGTTGGGTAATTGTGGCTAGAGTACTGATCCTGCACTTCCAACATTGCATTTTATAGTCATTAGTGTTTTTTGTTTTTTTTAAAGGATATTATTTATTTATTTGACAGACAGAGATCACAAGTAGGCAGAGAGGCAGGCAGAGAGAGAGGGGGAAGCAGGCTCCCCACTCGAGCAGGAAGCAAGATGTGGGGCTCGATCCCAGGTCCCTGGGATCATGACCTGAGCCGAAGGCAGAGGCTTTAACCCACTGAGCCACCCAGGCGCCCCTATAGTCACTAGTGTTTTATTTGTTTTTTGTTTTGTTTTGTTTGTCTTACTCTCAGGCATGGTATTCTAACTTACATTTACAACCATATACAGCAGTGTTCATCTTTAAGAATTTTGGCTGGTATATGCTCACACGGAAATCATATTGTAAAATAACAAATAAGCCAGAATTTTGGGAACACACACATTTTTGTCATTAGACAAGACAGTGCTAAACTCCAGCTCCAGGCAAGATGCAGCTTAGAGTCTGAAAGACAAGAAGTCAAATGGAGAAGTAACAAAAGACCATTCTAAAATTCATAGATTTGTCTCTGACCATATGACCTTAACCTGCAGCTCCCCTGGGGACCGATTTCATCATCGTTTATAAAATGAATGAGCTCAGCAATCTTTGAACACCCCACCTCTGACATTAGGATTCCTCCCCCATCACAAATAACCTCAGACCTGCCAGGAGTATAGTACTCCTGACAAGACTGTATCTAACTTTCTTCTTTTTTATCCATCAAGTAGAGATGCTAATGACCAGTGAAATAGCCACAATGCAGACACAGGGAAAGCATGGGCTACTGCTTGGAGCATGGGATCTCACAGAAAATGAAACATTCCTTCCTGGGTAATTATCATTTGGCTGAAATGCCCACTGTATATCATTTCTACTTACCTCCAGTGATCAGATGATGGGAATCTGACAGAGGTCATTTTCAATATGGTTTGGAAACTATAAAAATATAATGTCTATAAATAAATAGTATTTTATTTTTATTTTTTAAAAGATTTTATTTACTTATTTGACACAGAGGGAGAGAGATCACACATAGGCAGAGAGGCAGGCAGAGAGAGAGGGGGAAGCAGGCTCCCTACTGAGCAGAGAGCCCAATGCAGGGCTTGATCCCAGAATCCTGAGATCACGACCTGAGTCAACGGTAGAGGCTCAACCCACTGAGCCAATAAATAGTATTTTAATAAACAGTGTTGCATATACCCTTATTCTCATTTGCCCTTCACAACTGATATGCATGTAGCCAAACAGCAGAGCATGCTTATTTGCCTGTTACTCAAGTGGGGCTTCCTTCCTTCCTTCCTTTCTTCCTTCCTTCCTTCCTTTCTTCCTTCCTTCCTTCCTTTTTTCTTTCCTCCCTCTCTCCTTCCCTCCCTCCCTGCCTTCTTCCCTTCCCTTCTGTTCTCATCCTTCTTTCCCTTTCTAATTTTGTTTGTTATACCAATCTAAAATCCCTTTGCATTCTCTATAATAAAAATGTTATGACACAAGTATACAATAACACTCATGTTGCTATGGATTCCAATACCATTTTATCAAGACCCTCGCTCACTCCCTTTCTAAAATACTATCAGGATCACCAGTAATGTCCTCCAAGAATTCCATTTTCCAAGTGCTCTCTACCTCTTGTTTTATTTTTAAAATCTATTTCCTCTGTTAAATGTGATACTACTATTTTATTCTATCTAACCAGGACCAAAGGAAACTACATGTACTAGAGAGAGTTTGTTTTGTGTTTAAGTGAGGTCATAATGAAAGTATAAATAAAGCTAGTGCTATTTTTATAGGGGAAATGCTGTTGCCAGCACAAAGAAACATATGTCACATAGTAATGACACTTAGCTTTCAAATCAACTCATAAAACTTTGTATTTCTTTCTACTCATGGTTTCCCAATTTTCCTGGTCAGAAAAGTTACTCAGGGCTCTTGTTAAAAATACAAACCCTAGAAACTTCCCCTTGACCTGAAATAAGAATCTCAAGGAGAGAAAACTTAGAATCTGCATGCTCAGAAAACATCAGCAGTAATTTTACAATGGGAGCCAAATTTGGAAGCCATCAATATGCCTCCTGATAGAAATTGCATCGGCTATGTGTGCTTTTTCTGAAATCAATGCCAACCTCCCTCCTACTTTTCTGATTGATGTGAGTCAAGCCCATTTCACAGTCCACAGTAGAAAACTAGAAAAAAGAAAAAGGGAGGAAATGAAGGATTGAAAATAGCACTGTTGGGGCGCCTGGGTGGCTCAGTGGGTTAAAGCCTCTGCCTTTGGCTCAGGTCATGATCCCAGGGTCTTGGGATTGAGCCCCACATTGGGCTCTCTGCTCAGCAGGGAGCCTGCTTCCCCCTCTCTCTCTGCCTGCCTCTCTGCCTACTTGTGATCTCTCTCTCTCTGTGAAATAAATAAATAAAATCTTTAAAAAAAAAAGAAAGAAAGAAAATAGCACTATTGAATAAAAATATAATGCCAATTACATGTGTAATTTGCAATTTCCTAGAAGGAACATTTTAAAAAGTAAAAAAAAAAAAAAAAAGAGCTGCAATTAATTTTAAATGCATGGTTTACATAACTTAATATATCCAAAGCATTATTATTTCAACATGTAAATGATATAAAATCTAATAATATAAATATATATTTTAATAAAATATAAATATATATAATATGAATACATATTCATATTATCTATATTCATATTATATATATTCATATATATTTAATATATATTTTATAAAATATAAAAGTAGTTTGCATTCCATTTTAGAACAAAGCCTTAGAAGTCTGGTTTATGCCTAAAGTGTATCTGTATTTGGCCTTGTCGCTTTTTAAGTGTTCAGTGGTCACTTTATCTGTTGCAGATTTAGAATATATTGGTTCATGACAAAATAATAGTAAACAGTAACTCTAATTTGTCCTACTCATTTATTTTGTAAAAAACTGCAACTGGGGGATGCCTGGGTGGCTCAGTCGGTTGGGCAGTGCCCTCAGCTCAGGTCATGATCTCAGGGTCCTGGGATCGAACCCTCTCAGGCTTCTTGGTCAGTGGGGAGCCTGCTTTTCTCCTGCCTGCCACTGTTCCCCCACCATCCCCGCTCCGTCAAATAAATAAAATATTTAACAACAAAACAAAACAAACAGCAATAGGTTTGCCTGGGTGGCTCAATCAGTTAAGACTGACTCTTGGTTTTGGTTCAGATCGTGATCTCATGACTCATGAGATCAGGCCCCAAGTCAAGCCCTGCATGAGGCTCCATACTTAGTGGGGAGTCTGCTTGAAGATTCCTTCTGCCCCTCACCCCACTCATGCACAGACCGTCTTCTCTCAAATAAGTAAATAATCTTTTAAAAAACCCTGCAACAATTTTTAGACATCTTAATGATGATTTAACTTGACTTTCAAGATAAAAATGAAGAGAAAACCAGAAACACCGGTTCCACAAATAATATGGCCTGGCTTTAGAGTTTCCTGTAGATACAGTTTCATTTTCATTTTCATTGTCTAAAAATAGTATTGAGTTAATACATACAATAGAAAATATATTCTAGGGGCGCCTGGGTGGCTCAGTGGGTTAAAGCCTCTGCCTTCGGCTCAGGTCATGATCCCAGGGTCCTGGGATTGAGCCCCGCATTGGGCTCTCTGCTCAGCGGGGAACATACTTCTCCCTCTTTCTCTCTCTCCCTGCCTCTCTGCCTACTTGTGATCTTTGTATGTCAAATAAATAAATAAAATCTTCAAAAAAAATTTTAAAAAAGAAAATATATTCTAATTCTCATTTGTAAATATTAGGTATTAATCCTTACCATACCCAAAACACATTATACTTATGTATATATTTACATAATTAAGTTTAATATTAGTGGATTTCCATGGAATCATGGAAAAAATATTTGTTAGGATATTTGAGTTTCTTTATCTTTTATATTTTTAACAAAATAAGAGCTCTGTTTATACCATTTCTTAAGCTTTTCAGAAGACCAACTTCTGTTTTTTAACAGCATCTCTAAATACACTGGTTTTTGAAATGGTCCCACTTCTAAGGAAGGCTTGAACAATGTCTCTGAGACGCTCTAGGACTGAACTAATTTACCTGATCCTTATACGTAACTTTTAAAAATAAAGCCCAGATAAATTTTCCATAGTTATTTTGTTAAAACAGAGTAAGAATACAGACTAAGTGAAATGTTAATACAAGGACCCTAAAGTCTATTTCCTTGATAACATGTGGAACAAAATGTGCGTCTTGAGGTAGACAAAGTCCAAAGAAATATTGTAAGCTCAATTATGCTTTCTTCCTCCAAATTCAAAATATGCATAATCTTTAGGATCTAAACTAAACTTACATAAGAAAATTATTTCTTGTACATAAGAAAATTATTTCTTGGATGTTTGCCTTGTGCCAATAATTCAAATCTTAATTTTGTATTAGGTCTAACCTCCTGTATGGCCAAATGTGTTTGAAAACAGAATAGCTTAGTATAGATTCTATTTTTATCATTTTTCCCTGATATTGCAATGAAATGAGCAAAATGTAGGAAGCCAAAGAAGTATTAAGGAGTAATGACAAAAAAATAATTTGTCAATCAAAAGTTTCTATGCATAATGAATAATGCATTTTCTTTGTAGTTGTCATTGTATATATGTGTTAATGTATATATGTGTTTACTTTTTCTTATATGTGTACACGCACACAAACATGAATTGTGTAATAAGAAAAATAGCTACAAATTCAAAATATATCATTAAACAGAGTGACACATATTTTAGATAACTTTCCACTCTTGAGGCTTTGAGTTCCCTTTACAAATAGAACCCCAAGTAAGTTGGTGCTTAAGTATTTCTCAGCCTACCTTGAAGTCAGGGCTGTCCATGTGACACAGTGACAATCAGTTAAATGTAATCAGAAGTTTCAGATTGAGCATTTAGTTAAACATTTACACTGGGAAAGACCTAGTTAGTTTGTCCTTTTTATCACTAGCCTTCACAATTCCTCTTGTTGCCTGGACTGTAGTGTTGAAGTCTGAACAAAAATTAGTCATTCATCTTCAGATCAAATGGCATGAAGACGATGGCATGCCATAAAGATATTGAGCCAAAAAGTCAGAAAAGTCTTAAGGACCAGCCTCAGAGATCACTGTTTCCACACCAGCCTTCTTTCACCTATAGTTGATATTAGTCCATTCAGAAACTTCTGAAAATATAACAAAGCTCTTGAGGAAAATAATTGAAGAACTCTTCTGAATATATTAGTGATGTTATCATTCTTAAAAAGGAAGAGGTAGCTCAATGATAACAATATTCTCTCCTCTGCATGACAACTGCCTCAAATAGTAAAAATACTAAAAATGTTCCCTGGTTCCCTGAATCTTTTGTCATTGATATGATTTTAGCTATGGCCATTGGGATATGTCTTATTAATACATGACAAGGTGAATTATGGGTAGAAAACAATGATTTGGAAGAAAGTTTTGAAATATTTGTCCTTTGGGGATTAAAGATATTAATAGGGTCATCTTTACTTTGCTAAGATACTGAGTTGAGAAAACCAGAAAGCAGTTCACTTTGGCTGGAAATATCTCCAAACACTGTCAGAAACTTCTTATGGTGTCTACAGACAGGAGCTGCATTGTGCTGATAAGAAAAAGAAAGTAATTTTTTACATATATATATAAACTCTTTAAATTGATTTTTAAATCTGTTCTTTCCAAATTGTCTATTCCATAGCTGATATTCTCCTGATATTCTCATTGTCTAGAAAGTCAATTGTGATGGTTATTGCATGCCAAGCACATAGTTCTGTCTTCCCTTGAATTATAAGAAAACATAAGATTGTCCATCTGCTACAGATGCAAAAGTTTTATCAGATGTTGGAGTCCACAAAGAAGATGAGAGATGTCATAAGTCATCCATTTTAATGTGCATTTTCTGAAATAGGCTTTATTACAACTTACTAGATTTCTTTCCAAAATAATTCATGCTATAGATAATTTTTATGGGTGAGGGAAAATATTTGTAGAAAACTAAGAATTTCAGAAATTAAAAACAAATAATTAAGGAAAATAAAATTAGCACATTAAGAACATGTGAAAAAATGTATAATATGAATATATATTATCATATATATTTTATCAAATTTTATGATGCATGCAAAACTTGTATAATTTAGGAAAAGTCAAATGTACTAATGGTCAAAAATAAGGTAGTGAATGTATATTTTGTTCATTTATTTTAATGTGACTGGATTAATATACATATGAAATACATAATATCATATATCCATATGTAATCACTAGTACTAATCTTTCAAGAAACACATATAGCATAATAAAATGACAGAAAAGCAAGACAATTATGAGAATAATTATTTCTCAGATAGTTTAAATGATAAAGATAAAGCCAAGAACTCATATAAATTTTATTAAGGAGCTCAGTTCTTAAAAAGACAGAATGCTCATCTAAGTGCTATGCTTGCATGTAAAATAAGTGACACAGCATAAGAAAATAAGGATTGGAATTCTTAAAATACATAGAAAAAGTTAACTTGAAGATGCTCATAGGGTTGAATTAAATAGTACAAGCAAACTTTTTTTAAAAAGTCACCCCACAAAAACACACTCTCTTTACAAAAGGACCTGAGACATAAATCCCTTCTGAATATACCTGCCCTTCTGCAGGTAAATTCCAGAAGCCAAAACTCCCCATCTGCTACATTGTGCTGCCTTCTTGAAGATTGTGGTAAGGTGCTCATTGACCACCCCCATTCTGTGATAAGTGAATGCAAGCACAGATGACATCCACCACACTCCTGTCTGAACATCTGGACATGGCAGTTGCACAGAGTGTGAGGAGAACCCTGCTGATTAGCTCCTCTCTGCACTAATGTAACCTCCATACCACCCCCCCCCTTCTTCTTGTCAGTGGCCTTGAGATTGTTAGTTGGGACACTGTTGACAATCCCTTTCCTGCCCCAAGTAATGACAACAAGGAGGCAAACTCTTTTCACTGGTGACTAAGGGAAGGACTAAGGAAAAAAGTGAGCTAGAGAAAGCAATGCTTTAGATCAGTGTGTGTAGTCCCAGGGCTTACCCTGGAGCAGCCCAAGAAACAACCAGAATCAACAACATAAAAGCCTTGAGAACTGAACAATGGTGTGGAACACTGCCCTGGTTTCAAATGGCCTCAGGGAAGTACACAAGTGGGACAGACAAGAATAAATAGTACTGCAAAGACTTTCAAAACTAAATTGACATTTGAACCACAGCCCATGAAGGACAGCCAGGACATGCAATCTAAACTTCAAGGGATTAACTATATAACAAAACAATTAAATAGGAACCAGAGTCTCATAACATAAAATATCTAAGATAAAATGAAAAATTGCTCATCATATCTAGAATTAGGAAAACCTCAACTGGAATAAGAAAAGATAATCAAAAGATACCAAATGCCAAGATGACACATAAATTGGAATTATATGATGAAAAATTTAAAGCAGCTATCATAAAATGCTCCAGGAAGCAATTGCAAATCCTCTTTGGGGTAGCGTGGGGAAGAAGGAAAAGTGAATGTCTCAGCAAAGAAAAAAATAGAAATTGAAAAAGATTTCAGAAATAAATAAAAAATAACAGAGATGGTAAATATCTGGGTAAATGTAATATGGCATTCTTATCCTCTTGTGTTTGTAGAATTATGCTTGATAATTAAAAGCAAAAATTATAACACTGTCTGATGTGATTTTCAATGAACATACAGGTGATATTTAAGATAATCATATTATAAAGGTGAGAGAGGAAGAATGACCTAAAAAGTGTTAAGGTTTTTACACTCTCCTTAAAGTCATAAAATATTGAAACAAGATTATAAATTGTGATAATTTAGGAATATATGAAAAACTTAGAGCAACCACTAAAATCATGATGCAGCAATACAAGTTCAAAAACACTAAAGATAAATTAAAATTGAATACTAAAAAATGAACAAGTAGGAAGTGAAGGAGAGAAGAACAGAAAACACAGAGAGAATAAGCTGAAAACCAATAGATAACCTGCACAGAGATATAACTAAAAAGGAAATTAAATTCATAAGTGTTAAAACAAAACAAAACAAAATAAAACAACAACAACAAAAAAACCCAAAACCTTCTCAAACAAACACCTAGGCACAGATTATTTCAGTGGATCTCCAAAACATGTCAGGAAGAAAACATAGCCATTTTGCAAAATCTCTTTCAGAAAATATAAGAGAAGGGAACATTTCTCAATGCATTTATGAGAACAGCATTATCCTGATACCAAAACTGGGCAAAAATAATACAAAAAAAAATTACAGACCTGTATTTCCCATGAACATTGACAGAAAAGTAATCCAAATGCTAGTAAATCAAATGTAGTAATGTATGCAAAAAATATACCATGATCAAGTGGGGTTTATTCCAAGAAAGTAAGGCAAGTATAATATTTAAAAATCAATCAAAATAATAAATCTATGGACAGAAACCACATGACTTTATCAATTGATGTGGAAGAAGCACTTACCAGATACATTACTAAAAGGAAAAAAATAGTTTATATGTATACACAGATGCATACACAAACACACACACACACACACACACACACATATCTATATTAAAAGATGAGGATGTAAACTAAAACTAAAGAAATTGGTTACCTATGGGGAAGGAATAGAACGAGATGGAAAGAATAGAGATTATAGCTAGAGTCCCTGAATATACCTTATTTATTTGGTTTTGGATCCTTACATAACTATTTTACATAACTATTAAACAAAATGAATCAAATGACACTAGCTATATACCAAGTTGGAGACTTAACTACACAGGCAGGAATTATTTTGAGTGAATTTAAACAACTAACTTTGAATATACATTCCTACTGAATATATCCAAAGAATAAAATAAATTACAAAAATGACTTAAATGATAATCATATTATTATATATATTGAAACAAGTAATCATGTCAAGGTTTTTAGTGGCCACATTCTCCATGTAGGAGAAAGGACAGAGAAAAGGAATACAATTGCAAAAGGCCAACAAGTTAATAAAAATAACCTGAAATCTTCAGTTTGAATTAAAAAATACCAGCAAATGTATTTTATTCTATTTAACATAAATCCTATTTCTTAACTCATACATTAAAAAATCCTGGAAGCAATGACAAATGCAGTAGCAATGAACACTCTAATTGCTGGGATTGTGGCCTTTAAATAACTTCCTACTTAGAAGAACCAGGACTTCTTAAGAAAATTGCTAATTCTCAAAACTGGGAGAGGAAATATTCAAGATGAGACCAGAATATATATTCATATTAGAAAGCAGGAAACCTTATCAATGACTACCATGATAATTTCAAAAGGCCCAAAATTCAGTAGAAGAGTCTCCTACTTCTTAAGAGGGGACAATTTGCACAATAATAGAACATTAAAATACAAAAACTCAATAAAAACAACACAAAATAAGATAAAATTCAAACATAATTGGAAGTTGCTAATATGTGGCACCAATTAATTATTCCAAAAACTCAGAAAACAAGGAAAATATTCTGCCTTTAATTAATGAAGAATGGTACCTCCTTATAAAGTAATTTCAGTTAATTAATGAAGAGGATAGAATTACAATATCATCATTTTGCAAACTCTAATAAAATTATGTACCTAGGCACTGGTCTTCAGTTGTTGCTAAATTATATAGTAAAAGGCTAACTGTACTGTATAATGAATGGATGAGAATAAACAAAACTTGATCCATAGCTGAATTTTAATACCTCAGAAAAAAAAGACAATAAAATATATATTTTTTACCTTCTAAGAGAATTCAATAGAAAGTCCACAGAACCACTTCTAAGATAGTCTTGAAAAAAAAAAAGTCCATCCTGAACTTTATCAAGTCTGTTGGTATAACAACTAGTTTATAAGAAACAGAGGGAATAGAAAAACAAGTTAAATGCCACCAAAGGGTTATATTAATCAAATTTAGAATATAAAAATTATTATAGAAAAATAATCGGTTCTTTTAATAAAAACAAATAGAGAGGGGATAAGTCTCACAGATTAAAAGATCCTTTAAAAGTTACTTAAGAGACTGATCAAGCAAATGCCATATTTTGATCTTGTTTGAAATTTGATTTAAATGATCAATATATTTTATTAATGGGACTATTGCATAAAATCTGGATATTGACTAGATATGAGATGGTAGTAAGGAATTATTTTTCATATTTAGGTGTGATCATGATAACGCATTAATTTTTTAAGAAGAATCATCTCTTGGAGATATATTTTCAATTTTTCTATATTAAAATGTAACTAGGATTTGCTTGAAATAACACATTAGGGAATGAGGAGTGAGGAAACAGAAGAAAGGTAATACTGAATAAGATAAATGACCTTTTATCAGGCAAGATGTTGATAATTATGGGAGCTCGGTGATAAAATTCTCTTCTGTGTACATTAAAACTTTTTGGTATATTAATGGGAAAGTAATTTCAGGTTAAAGAAAATGACAGAAACAAAGATGGAGATTAAAGATGGAATAATGACCAAAAAAGTTGAGAACATCAGGATTAATCAAATCAACATTATCACATAATCTATTTAACTTTTCATATTAAAAATAACAACAGAATTGAAGTTATGATAGAGAACAGCATATAAGCTATTGAGAGGTGATTGACCTTAACTAGCTCTAAAGGGCTTATACTTTTTTCTAGGATGGAAAAGATACTAATTTAAATTTATAGTTGTTATAATAAATGTTATTTTGAGTAGCCACTAAAAATATAAATAAAAAAGAGAAAAAAGGACAAGAAAAAAAGAGAAGGAAAAAAGGAAATATTAAAAAGTGAATAAATAAAAAGCACATAATAGATATTAGAAATGAATTCAAATATATTAATAATCAAAATCAACATAAATTCAGCTAAACTCTAGAATTAAAGGACAAAAATTGTCAGGCAAAATTAGGAAACTAAAATGTTATATGCTCTTTATTTTTTAGAAAGATTTTATTTACTTATTTGAGAGAGAGAGAGCAAGAGAGAGAGCATGAGAAGAGGGAGGGCAAGAGGAGAGGTAGAAACAGGGAGCCTGAAGAATTCAATAACTGAAATGAAAAATACACTAGAGGGAATGAGTAACAGATTAAAAGATACAGAAAAATGTATTGGTGATCAAGAAAACAAGGTAATGGAAAGCAACCAAGTTGACTACCAAAAAGAAAAAAAAAAAAAGAATAATAAAAATGAGAGTAGATTAAGGGACCTCTGCAATATCATTGAGTATAATGACATTCACAATATAGGGACCCCAGAAGGGAAAGAGAGAGAGAAGAGGTAAAAAATTTATTTGAAGAAATAATAGCTAAAAGTTTCCTAATCTGGGGAAGGAAACAATATCCAGGATTAAGAATCACAGAGAGCACCAAACAAGATAAATACAAGGAGGTCCTCATCAAGACACATAATAATTAAAATGGCAAGAATTAATGATAAAAATAGGATCTTAAAAGCAACAAGAGGAAATGGTTACATGGAAGGGCAATCTCATATACTGATTTTTCAGCAGAAACTTTATAGGCCAGAAGAAAGTGGCATGATATATTCAAAGAGCTGACAGGAAAAAAAGAAAAAAAGCCTACAACCAATACTATACCTGGCAAGATTATCATTCAGAATTGAAGGAGAGATAAAGCGTTTCCCAGACAAAGAAAAGTTAAAAGACTTCACCACTAAGTCAGCCTTACAAGAAACGTTAGAAGGAATTCTTTAAGTGGAAAGTAATGGCCAGAACTAGCAGTAAGAGAATTATAAAAGTATAAAAATTTACAGGTAAAAGAAAACATATAGTAAAGGTAGTAGATTAATCACATATAAAGCCATATGGAGGTTAAAACACAAAACTAATAAAACCAATTATATCTACAAAACTTAGTCAAAAGATACACAAAATAAAAAGATGTAAGTTAGGACATCATGTACATAAAATGTGGAGGGAGGTGTAAAAATTTAGTGCTTTTAGAATGTGTTTGAACTCAAGCAACTATCAACTTAATATAGACTACTGTACACATGTGATGTTATATATGAACCTAAAGGTAATCAAAAACAAAAAGTTTATAGTAAATACACAAAAAATAAAGATAAACGAATCCAAATAAAATCCTAAACACAACCATGAAGCTACAAGGAAAGATAGCAAAAGAAAAAGAAAAGATCAGAAAACTACAGAAACAACCAGAAAACAATTAACAAAATGTCCATAAGTACATTCCTAATGATTATTGCTTTAAATGTAAATGGACTAAATGCTTCAATCAAAAGACAGGGTGACAAAATGGATTAAAACAACAACAACAACAAAACAATACCCAGGGCACCTGGGTGTCTCAGTTGATTAAGCATCTGCCTTTGGCTCAGGTCATGACCCCAGAGTCCTGGGATCAAGCCCTGTGTTGGGTTCCCTGCTCAGTGGGGAGCCTGCTTCTCCCTCTCCCCAACCACACTGGTGCTCTCTCTCATTAACTCTTTCTCTCAAATAAATAAATAAAATATATTTTTTAAAGCTTTTCTTTTTTTTAAAGATTTTATTTATTTATTTGTTAGAGAGAGAGAGATCGAGCACAGGCAGACAGAGAGGCAGGCAGAGGAGGAGGGAGAAGCAGGCTCCCTGCCGAGCAAGGAGCCCGATGTGGGACTCGATCCCAGGATGCTGGGATCATGACCTGATCCGAAGGCAGCCGCTTAACCAACTGAGCCACCCAGGCGTCCCTAAATAAATAAAATATTTAAAACAAAACAAAACAAGACCCATCTATATGGTGACTATAAGACATTCACTTCAGATGTAAAGAAACATAGAGACTAAAAGTGAAGGGATGGAAAAACATACATTATGCAAATGGAAACAGTAAAGAGATCAATCCAACAATAGGATATAACTATAAATATCTATGCATCCAACATAGGAGCACGTAAATATTTAAAGCAAACATCAGTGGACATAAAGGTAGAAGCCAACAGTAATAAAATAAAGTAGGGGCCTTTAATACAGCACATACATCAATGGTTGCATCATTTAGACATAAAATTAACAAGGAAACAATGAATTTGAATGACACATTAAATGAGATGGATTTAACAGATATACATATATAATATTCCATCCCAAAGTATATTGTACATGGAATATTCTCCAGGATAGATCACCTGTTAGGCCACAAAGTAAGTCTAAATAAACTTAAGAAGAATGAAATTATATCAAGCATCTTTTTCAATTATAATAGTATGAAACTAAATGTCAATTATAAAGAAAATTCATCTTTGTAGGCAATATGTTACTAAACAACCAATGGGTCAACAAAGAAATCAAAGATGAAATGAAAGAATACATAAAGACAAAGGAAAGGGAGAACACAATGGTTCAAAATATTTGGGACTCAGCCAAAGCAGGTTTAAGAGGAAAGCTTACAGCAATGCAGGCTTACCTTAAGAAACAAACAAACAAAAAAATCTCAAATGAATAATTTAACTTTTCACCTAAAGTAATGAGAAAAAGAATAACAAACAACGTCCAAAACAGTAGAAGGAAGGAAACAATAAATATTAGAACAAAAATAAAGGAAATGGACATTAAAAAACAATAGAAAGAATAAATGAAACCAAGATTTGTTACTCTGAAAAGATAAATAGAATTGATAAAGCTCTAACCAAACTCCTCATTAAAAAGGAGAAAGATTCAAATAAATACAATCAGAAGTGAAGGGGAAGAAAGAACCAATGTCACAGAAATACAAAGAAATATGAGGATACCATGGAAAATTATATGCCAAAAAATTAGACAACCTAGAAAAAAATGATTAATTCCTAGGAACATAAAATCTTCTAAAACTGAAGTAGGAAGAAATAGAAAATTTGAATAGACTGATTATTGGTAAGGAAATTGAATCAGTTAATTAAAAAATTCCTAATAAGCAAAAGCCCAGCACCAGATGACTTTAGAAGTGAATTCTACCAAACATTTAAAAAAGAATTAATGCCTATAATTTTCAAGCTATCTCAAAAAGTAAAAAGGGAATGGAAACTTCCAAATTCATCCCCTGAGGTCACTAAAAAAAAAAATTAAAAAAAAAAAAAAAAAAAGGAAACCACATGCCAATTTCCCTGATTAACACAGATGGAAAAATCCTCAACAAAATACTAGCAAAGTAAATTCAATAATACATTATTAAAAGGATTATTCACCACATATAAGTGGGATTTTCTCCAGGAATGCAAAGATGGCCTAATGTTTGTAAATCAATCAATGTGATAAACTACATTAACAAGAGGAAGGATTAAAACCACATGATCATGTCAATAGATATAAAAAAAGCATTTGACAATATTTAACATTCATTCAACATAAAAACTCTCAACAAAGTGAGGTTACAGGGAACATACTTTAATAAAGGCCATATATAATATACACACAGCTATCACACTCCATAATGAAAAGCTGAATGATTTTCCTCTAAGAAGAGGATGTCCATTGCCACCACTTAACAAAGTACTGACAGTCCTAGCTGCATTAATAAGACAAAAGGGGAAATAAAAGTCATCCAAATTGATAAAGAAGTAGTAAAACTGTAACTATTTGCAGATAACATGATACTATATGAAGAAAATTCTAAAAACTCTATCACAAAACTATTAGAACTGACAAATGAATTCAGTAAAATCATAGGATATAAAATTAATATACAGAATTCTGTTGTGTTTCTGTACACTAATAATGCAGTAACAGAAGGAGATATTAAGAAAAC